>PQXH01000101.1:0-155458 GCA_004786125.1 Botrytis tulipae
CCCATACCACACCACACTACACCAACATCCTCCTCAAAAAGTATCCTCAACCCTCCCCCTCCTAAACCCCCCAAAAGACTAAACTAACCAACTCCAGTCAGCTCAAAAGTCACAGTAGAAATATTCCCTCTTCTCCGCATGTCGAAGACTCTTTGCAGAATTAGGTTGTTTACCCACAAGACGCACACGATCCTGATCCTCTTGATGAATGTTCAGACGATACCGTCTCTACGGAATACTCGTTATCGATTTGTCCTATGTCTTCGATATCGATTTCGGATGTGGGAGGGGTAGGAAACACTTATCTTCAAAGTATAACAGAGACAGGAAATGCAGTTCCCACAACTTGGATTCCAGATATAACCGAGATCAAAGATGCAGCTCCTATCGAAAACAACAGCACCAATACTCTGAACGAGACGAGTCCAGCAGAAGGCGAAACCAACCAATGTGAAGATCTCAGCCTTGCGCAGCCATCGACATTGATCGAACAGAGAGATGTTCAGCTTGAAGCCCCGCATGATAGTAGTGTGTCTATCACTTCACGGTCATTACCTCCGTTGCCCCTAGTAAACTTCACTTATAGTTTTCTTACCACGATTCCCCCGACAGTTCCCCATCCAGTTTTCATGACGGTTCCCACTATATTTCCAACTATAGTTCCAATCACAGCAGATACTCTAGTGAACAACACAGTGAACACTGGAGTTCCTACCGAAGTTCCCAGTGCAGTTGCCAATACAGTTCCAATTACAGTGGATACTATAGTTTCCACTATAGCAGAAAATACAGTGGATACTATAGTGTCCACTACAGCAGAAAATACAGTGGAAACTACACTAGACGAATCCGACCTTCTACCAGCCGACGACAAGCAACCTTTTCTTCCCATTATAGTGGAAACTACTATAGTGGACGAATCCGATCTTTCGCTAGTTGATGAAAAGTCTCTTCCCATTACAGTGGAAACTACTACAGTAGAAACTGCTACAGTAGAAACTGCTACAGTAGAAACTGCTACAGTAGAAACTACATTGGATACTAGAGTAGACGAATCCAACCCTCCACCAACCAACGAGCAACTATCTTTTCCCTACACAATATATAACTTTACCGAATCCGGCTTAGTGGTATCTGAAATCAGTGGGATTGATGTGGAGGAGCAATATCATAATACCATGAAAACCGTCGGCGAAGCTTGTGGCAAATGCCCAAAGTGTACGAGTGACAATCGTGCTCAGGATTTGATTGATACGATCATTGAGTTACGGCTCCCGGACTTGGATAGCGCCCTGTTTCGTGATGGGATTCTGAGTGAATTCGGATTCGACGACTACTGGAATGAGCTCATAGTGACCAAGCTCGAGGTCAGGGAAAGCTATAAGAAGTATGAAAATTGGTACGCAAAGGTATGGGAAGATATTGAAGCGAATGACGAACTGCCAGCTATTTCAAAGGCTATCGAAAAAGAGTTTGCTCAATCTCGAGATTTTAGACGGATCTTGGCAGGTAAAGAATACCCGAAATGTAGGTGGAGAAAGAGGGAATTACTTCTTTTCGTCATGAGAATGCGGAGAATTCGAGGAAAGCTAGAGCAACGCCCCCAGACGCAAGAAAAACAAGAAACGCAAACGATAGACACGAGTGCAAAAAAGAACAGCAAGACTAGAGACCAGGAGAAGAGGAGGAAACTTAGGGAGCGAGAAGATAAGGTCGCAGCCAAATTGTGGCATGATACATTTGAAGATATAAAAAAGGAGGCGGAAGAAACATATACATGGGAGATTAGGAAGGCAGGGCGAGGGAGAACGTCTTTTAAAAAAGTCTGCACTCCTGAAAGTACTTATTCGGGGTGGGAAGAAAGATTATTACTCCTGCTATTTATCGACATTCAGAAATTTGTTTCAATGGTGACCTCGGGAAGTTGAGCGAGGACCCGACAGAAATACGTTGCAAGAGAATTGGTAACATACATCAAGGGTCGAGCCAAGGTACTGCGGAAATATTAGCATGAACTTGAAAACAGATTCTGGGGCAAGAAAAAATCTAGTTTATTCATGCATAGCGTTATTCTACCATCGATTGTACATAAAAATAGCAATTCGCTGTCACCTCCGTTGGACCAACTTCATTAAGAGTGGTTGATAGCGAGGATATATATAATCATATCAGCGTCTATCAGCATGTTCGTATGATGATCAAAACGAATCACTAGAGAAATGTGATGAACCGCAAGCTAGCTCAAGTATCAGATGAGATGTAGTAGATGCCCAACATTCAGACGGGAAATGCAGTGAACGAAACGATGTCAGCAACGGTGATCTAAAAATGACTGTGGTGATGGTAACTAGTAGAGTCGATAGGCTTCTGTGGCCGCTCCCCCTCAATTTGGCACACCGGATGTATGATTAACAGACACTGAGAAATCAACACAGCAAAAATTTGCATAATGTTAAGTGTATCGTGTGTGGCCTACGAGAAAGTTCTAAACGCACAGTGCCGTGCCCCTCCGTGGAAATAATCCACGTAGAAGGAGAAATGCAGCGTGAGTGATAAAGACTGCAAGCAATGTATCGCGTGCTAGAATATTCAGCACTCAACTTCAACATCAACTTTCCTTTGCAAAAAGTGAACATGACAAGGTGTGTTCAAATATTTTGTTTTTGATGAAACGGTATCATTACATGATAATTCTTTCGCTATGGCTTGATTGGTCGTGTGGTGGTGTTGATCAGATATAGTGGTGGTTGCAGTTGTAGCAAGACTCAGGATACAAATGGAAAGGCATATTTGTGCATTTGCGCTTCTTGCGCTTCTCCTGGTGTGTTGAAACACCCCCTCTCGCAATCATAAGCGCCGGGGTCTTTAATGCGTACGGAATATAATCAATAACATTGCTGCAGTTCCTAGAATAGCTGTAGGATTTTAAGTTTTCCATTGCAACCACAGGCTCAAATCTGTTGAAAAAGAAAATCAGTTCGACAAGACCAAAAGTCTACAGGTTATTCAAACCTCATTGAGACCCCACGATTAGTTTCAACATCTTGGATAATATGACGAATTTGCAATTGTCCCTTCTCTACCTCAAACCGGCCTCGTTCCCGGAAGATAGCACAGGCAGAGAGAGGATGCATATATAGTAAGGTGAAGCAATACCCTCATAAGGCGTATGAGGAAAAAACAGATCAATTCCACACAATTCGACGTCTACAACAATTTAAAGTGTTCAGAACGCCTACAAACAGAACTCTCTGCTGTATTGTGCAATGGTACGTCCAGTGAGGGTTCCATGAAACTCTTTATCAATAGTCATCTCTGACATCGAGTAGGCTCTAAGCATAGGCGGGAAAACTATTCATTGACTTCAATGAATACAAACAACAACACCCTCATTGGCGCTTTGTTCCATGATGATGTGATTCAGATAGTTTTTGGTACTATAGCCACGGTAGTGGGAGTTTTTAGTGTAGTATTGGCATGGGTGGCATGGAGATCGCATAGAGCGCAGACTGAGCGGAATTCTTTCAACGAAGGTATGATTTTGCCTTCAATTTGACGAAATTTTGTAAAGTTATGCTGACGTATTTGATAGCTCCGTCTTCTGACACAGTCGAGCTTCGCCTGGTGGTCACAAATACAAACAACATAAGATAGGCTGCAAAAAAAATAATCATGGGTAGCAGATTCGGTGTTATTCGACTCAGTTTAGTCAAGCTATTGTCAGAAAATATGAAGAATCTTGTCGACTTGGGAAGAGTGTTTATGGATACACTCAGAAATATTGGAAACTCATGTAATCAAGACCCGTACTTACTTAACCGCAGACAATACATGTCTGTGACTGATAGTACGAGTGAGACATCGACTAGAACCAGCTCGATAGACTAAATTATTTTTCAACACATCGTTTTTCCTGAATTGTCAAACAAATTGCATACCCTCTGAAGTAAAGCATTTTCTCACAACCCGAACAGGCTTTTGCCTTCTGTAATACCCACAGGAAGGGGCACGTTGGTAACAACATTACCAATCTTTGCTTTGACTTCCTCTGTCTTTACTTGAATCTGCTTTACTTTCATCAATTCGTTGGCTGTCAATCGCTCAGTAGCTTCAATAAGTTCTTGGTCCGGAGGCAATAGTGTCCACGCAATGCTAATATGAAATGCGTCTGATAAATCAGCCATATCATCGAAAACATCTTTTTTTTGCTGTGTCTTGCCCCTGAAAGATTTGCCGTGTTGAGAGTGGTGAGCACCTTTTGCTACTTGTTGACCATTTACACTCGTTCTAGAATTTGCGTACAGGGGCGGCTGTCCAAATTCTTCCACGACTTTATTACTCACGTGAAGTAATTTATTCAAGGCATTGCTTTCCGGTGTATTGACGCGGAGAACCAAAAACCATCGAGTCTTTTCGTAATTTGGAACCCACGCTAATCCAGAGAAAGCCATCTCGAAACTTAAAATTGGTTAGTCACGTGTAACCCCTAATTCAAACGGACAATGGACTTACGGACGCACTCCGGAAGACTTTATGACTTGTTCGAATGCAGTCAAGAAGGTATCTTTAACATCTTTGGAAAAGCCAATTGATCGTGAAAGACTGACATGTAAGGGAAGAGGAACCCCAAGATCATTCGATAAAAATGTATGAATGTCGTGGGTTTTGAACGACTCAACTTTTGAGATCAAGGATGATATCAGATCAAATTCTATAGTCGAAGGATACCCTCGATTGAATTAGCGAAACGAGCTTGACAAGAGGGTTAAACCAAGGCATTTATCGGTACTCACACTCAATGTAAATATGTGTTGGCCAATTACCCTCGATATGAGGAGTCACTCTTTTTCTTCCTCCATGTAAGCTTGGATCATCTCTTGTGCTGTTCCTCACGGTTGAGGCATAAAGATCATGAAATTTGGAGGGCAGTGGAGGTAAATCTGACGAGGATGAAGGAATGTCTCGCTTTCGCTTTAAATTATTTGAATTGGAAGTTTTGGTGGTGACATTCTTTTCATCATCTTCACTGTTGTGTTGATTGACTTTATTGTCATGAGGAAGGTCTTTATCTACCACATCTTCCTCGTCGGACGACATATAATCGACCAGGGCCATGATATGACGATGAATCTAAACTTTGTCAGCCTTCCTTGGCTGAAGTGTGTATGTACTATGTGTGATTGATTCCGAATTGAAGCACCCGACGGTTGCACTAAAAAGCAAGCAAAGTAAGACTTGAACCCAATTGACAAGTGCTGGGGTTCATTCGGAATCAAGATCACGTTGGATTAATAACTTCCTTCGTACCTAGGTATACGATAGAGGGTTGTACCCGGCCGGGCTTCCCGTAATTCACGAGCGTCTAGATAGTCTTACTCCGTACTCACTCAAGAGCCAAAGGGCCCAATTGGAAATGTGAATTTGGTTGCAGACAAATGAAACAAATGAATCTTCATCCATCAATTCATCCCCAGACCCTAGTGTCCGGCAGAAGGTAAAAGATTTTAAAGTTCGACCAAGGGAGTTGGGATTCGTGGCAGTGCGACGGTTCAGAGGGCTCAATGCTGGACAAAATGCTGGACAAAATGCTGGACAAAATGCTGGACAAGTTAAAAGTCTAGAGCAGACCTTGACCCATTAATTAGACGTCAGCGTATGGAGTCTATTGAGGCTTTGCGGAGTTGAAAGTTGGTGTTTTGTGAATGGTTCAAAAAATAAATGAAATGGTAAAATGATAAAATGATAAAATGATCTGCTGTTGGAAGTGGATCTAGGAGTACCTGACTAATCAATTTTTGGGTAGACTTGCTGCAGTGGTGAAGTGTGATTGGAGTGATGGGAAGTGATGGAAGTGATGGAAGTGAAGGTTGGGAGAGATGCATCTATCAAATCCTAGGATGACCATAACTCGGCCTTATCTAGCGTTATCAAATTACATCATTGGCACCAAGGATACCCTGAAATATTGCGTACCTCTCTTATTAGCCAACTAACAACGAGTACGAACGATGAGCACGATGAGTTACGAGTACCGGTACCATATCTTTTTTTCCTTTTCCTTTTCCTTTTTCTCCTTCGTCTTCTTGCTCTTCGTTGCTTAACGCATCCGGCCTTCCTTTCGATTTCTAATTATACCTTGATCCCTTGTATCCCTTGTTATAAGAGAGCTAATGACCTACTACCTACTCTACTAGCTACCCTACCCGATCACCTAGTACTCGACTAAATAGTACTTAATACTTTCCCTCAAATAGGAACAAGCCTTCTTCTTCTTCGTTTCTTCTCTTCTGTTCTCTTCTCTTACACTATCTAATAATATCACCCGAGAAGAAATCTCCTGTTGTGTCTTCACTACTTCACTACTTCACTACTTCACTACTAACAAGTAAAATCACCTGGTGATTAATAAACATTCTATCACGGCTCACTCGGATATCACCAGAATCAAACATCACACCATATTTGGTACTTAATTATCTTCAAAATGGAGAGCTCAAGTGATAAATGGGTATGTGAACACTCTCCATCTGTATCCTGATTAATGAATCAATTCGTCAATCCATCAATTCATATATATTGAGCTCCTCATCCATAAAACTCTCAATATCAATCAAAACCCATCTTATCATTACAATCACAATGATCACTAATAACCACTTCTCCAATCAGGCTCAACAATATCTAATCGATCCTCTCAATGCTCCTCAGCCGAGCGAAGAAACAGGTCCCGGAAGCCATTTCAAATCTTCCATTCCACAAACCCAATCTAGCAGTTTCGGGAGAAACAACTCCACCAAGAAAACCGCCCAATCAACCGTGTCATCCTACCCAACACCTCCCTCCTCAGCTAGTCCCACCAAATCGTCCTTCAGCTCCAACAATCCCTATTCATCTCATCGTCAATCGGCTTTTGGCGGCTACTCCAAATCCAACAGTGGAAGTCTCCGCAACAGTCTCGAAGAACCTGTGAGCGACAATGGCAAAGGACGTCGACGAGGTAGCTCACTAGGTGAACGCTATCCTGGCGACATGTCCCACAGACCTCTCGACCAACTACGTCAAGAGACCAAAGCCGCATATCGATCACCACATCTCCGTAAGAAGCACATTCCAGGTGCCGATACCATTGATTCTCTCGATCGTACTGCAGTCGGTGGTTCGTATCATCATGGAGGACCTTATGATGCTACATTGATGGCACGTAATACAAGCTACAAGAACTCTCCCGTCGCAGCGGTTGCGGAAACGAACGCGGAAGCTCTCAGAGCTACCCCGAGGGAAAATATCCAGGATAGTTTGGAAAGACATATTCCATTATCAGGAGTGGCTGCGATTCCCCCAGGAATGCCGGGTCCAGATGGTAGGATTATGAATTATGAAGAAGGTGCAGATTTGATGAGGGAACCTGATGCTGCTGGTGGTGCTTACAAGAGATGGGAGCATGTGGTATGTTTACTTTTCTCCTGTTCTTTCCATCCTTATTTCTACTGTCATGACATATGTATCCCACAACTGGACTCTCGAACTGCGAAGTTCAGACGGGAGGGAGTCCATTCGCCAATTTTAATTCCATCTCCATCCCACTTTCATTTGAAGTTTCAAATGTCACTCCACTCAACTACTGGCCAACCCAAACTAACACCCTCACCCTTAGAAATACCTCCCCGAAGACTACAAAGGCAAAGGCGAACCCTCTTTCACCATCGAAAAAGCCCTCAAAGACCACGAACGCGCCCAAAAATCCCACCGTCGCAACATGTCCGACGGGAACTCCGCCTACGAAATGCAATCCCAATCCTTCTCATCCGCATCAAGATCGAGTCTCCGCCCTCCTCCTACAAACCGCCAAAGAAGCGCAAGTGGAGGTAACCTCACAAGCCGCGACAGCAAAAATATGACGACTACGAGCGGAAGAGCAATGGAAACGGTAGACTTCTCAAATGATGACGCGGGCGTAGGAAGCAGCCGAAGTAATAGTGCGGGAAAATCGCACAAGATGGGCGAGGGTCTCAAGAGAAGATTCGGGAGCTTGAAGAGGAGTTTGAAGGGAAGTGAAAATTAGGTAGCTTTGGATGGTACACTTATTTCGTTGTGGCGATGGTTAAGAGGGGGATGGTAATGGCTTTTGGTGGGAAGAAACGTCTCTGAACGTGGACATGGTCATAAACATGAACATATGGGATACATGGATCGGATGGATGGAAATGATGTATATTTAGATTTGGAGAAAAATTGTACGATATCCGTTTTCTTAATGAACTCAAAGAAAGTATATATGACAACAGATGGGTGATGATATGGCATGTGAAATGACGAACAAATCCGGTAGGAGTATTCGCAATTCAAACCCACAGTTTCATTTTCTTCTATCTCCCAATCAGCTATTCATCTGATAATTACCTAGGTAGGTATCTCCTCCCTTCTCCTCTCATCCTATCGATCACCCACCTATCTGCTCACTCGCTATAATCACCTCGAGAGTTCAATCATTATTCTGTAAAGAAATGCAATGTTATATTATTCCCGACATGCTACTCATATAGCATATCAATATATACATCACCATCACCATTACCACCACCCTCCACCCACCTAGCCGCCACGCATCTATCCATATATGCATCCATCCATTGAGAAATTAAACACCTACTTCCCTCCCATACCTCGCTTTCCATGCACTTCTTTTCCACCAATCCCTTTCCCCTCATGATACTCATCCGATCATCCAAACTCCTCCAAATAAATCAAACCCCCATATCAAACTCCATAAAACCAAAATGCACAGAATGCAAATATACTATTTGGGTATCACACTTGCGCACCATCCACAAACAATCCCGAACGCCTTTATCATGCGTGTATAAACTCTCATCACTTATTCCATCCGTCTAAATCGCTTGCCGTCACTACCAAAAGAGTTCCCAAAACATAAAATTCCTTCCCAATCGACTTTCAATTACTTTGACTCTGTCTTTGACTTTGCCTGTGCTTCCACTCGACTCTTAAGTACCAATGCCTCAACCTTTGGTATTAGATCTGGCATGCGAAATGGTTTAGAAACAACATCATCCTAATTCCAATTATTAGCCTCGGTTGCCAGAAAATATATCTTTATACAAAAGGATTAAAGGGCGCATACCATTCCTGTAGCTAAAGCCGTTTCAATCTGTTCCAATCTTGCATTTGCCGTAACTGCAATTATCGGTACATGGCGAATAATCGTCCCATCAGCTTCTAATGCTCTAATCTTCTTGGTGCAAGTAAGCCCATCCACTAAAAGTTAAATTGTTAGCATTCCTATTCAAAAGTTAGGGACAGCAGAGAGAACTATTGACATACTTATTGGCATTTCAAGATCCATTAAAACACATGAGATACTGGTTCTTTCTGCGGTGGGATTTTCATGCTTCCAAAAAGACGACCCTTCCAATTTATGCAAAGCCTCTAACCCGTGGTTGCTAACTTCCGTCACAAACCCGGCTCTATGTAACTGTTTTTGCAAAACGCGCTGATTAACAAGATTATCTTCAACGATCAGAATTGTAATATCTTTGTAATCAACCTTTGGACTTGGTGATATCCTAGCTATACTTGTTGAAGCTTCTCCTTTGGATCTATTTATTAATGTAAGCAGGAAATCATCGCGACGTAAAACAGAGGTTATTTCATGCATATGGAGACAGAATAAGTTTAAACGTACTGGGTATGCACTGGGTTTTCCAACGAGCTGTTGATACTTTCTACCGGTGTAGGATCTGTGGTACGTGTAGAAGAATTTCGATTTATGGCATTGTGATTTGGAGAAGATACAGGTGATGCTTCGGGACTGCCCTCAGCCCGGCGAGCCTTGACGTAAAACGCAAAACAACTGCCGACTCCTTTTTCTGAGGAGACTCCGATTTGCCCACCTTGAAGTTCGGTTAACTCTCTCGAGATGAATAATCCTAGGCCTGACCCGCCATATTGAACGTGAGTACGTGGAGACGCTTGTGAAAATCGTTGAAATAAGATTGACACTTCTTTTTCATCAAGACCTCTGCCTGTATCTCGAACGGCAAATTTCAGATATAAGTCTTCGCCTGGACCCCATTCTGCTTCATCCATTGCCAAACCCGTAACACCTGAGCGGGAAGGAAAATACTGAACGGTGGTATCGCTATTTGCTGGGTGTTCCTTCGTTGCACCAATACTCACAATAATTGACCGTTGAGGCTGATTTGTGGTGAATTTAATAGCATTGGTTAGGAGGTTTATTAGGACTTGTAGTAGCCGTGATGGGTCAAGTTTTACCCAATCAATGTTGAGGTCAGTATACGAGTCCTGGATTTGAAACTCTATCGAGATGTCATGTTTTTCCATATCTCCTTCAAACATCTTGATGGCACGCCTGGCCACAGATATTGGTTGCGATGAGACAGGTGCTACGACTAGAAGCGCCGAGTCCAATTTAGACAAGGTCAGAATATCATCAACGATGCGTTTTTGATGCTGCGCACAGAGCGCGATAGTTTGAGCTGCATCAATGCTGCTTTCGATGAGTTCTGATATCTCCTGAGGTGCTTCCGTATTTCGCATGCTTGATTTCAGACCTCTAAGCGCAGGAGCAGTTAAAGCACTGGTAATTTCATCCGAACATTGCAGGATCGCACTCAACGGATTGCGCATTTCATGGCTAGTCATATCAATGAAATTCTCCTGTTGTCGCTTTAGCTCTATCGCCTCTTTCGTCTTCTGCTTCTGAAACTCCTCTGCCCATTTTTGATGTGATATATCCGTGATACAGCCGAAGATGCCCATCAGGTTGTTGTCTTTATCCCTAAGTGAAGTGCAATTCATGAGAGCCCATGTATCGGTCAAAGCATGCTTACTTTGCCATGGCGTTTTGAAACGGAACTCTTTCGTCACGTTTACTTTCTGTGAAACCAACTTGTTCCAGGTCGCTTGGACTCCTTCGCGATCTTCTTCTTTTATGCTGTCCATCCATGACTTTGCGCTATTATCAGATCGAGGATGCCGCGATATTTCCCACCAAGCATCATTAGAAAATGTGATTTCTCCCTGAGAATTTGCAATGAACATTCCAACGGGGGCCATTTCAGCCATGCGGGTAAATCTACTTTCACTTTCCACAGCTTCTTGGGTGCGTAGGTTGACAAGCTCCGATAATTCTTGACGATCTTGAGCAGCAATGCGCGCTGCTTTCTGACCTTTGCGGATTTCTTCCTCATAGAGAACAACCGAGGCCATTGAAGTTGCCATTTGACGAGTCATGAGCTCAACAAACAAACTATAATCGTCATCATAAGGTCTTCTTGGATTCACTCCTATGACCAAGAAACCTAATATGGACTCTCTGCTAGTGGCATGGAGTGGTATGGCAACAGCAGCTCGGCAAGGATCGCCGAATCCTACACAATCGAGATCTTTGATTAGTTCCGTTGGTAGGGTCCCTTCCTCGGTGGTAAGAAGTACAGGTCTATCAAGCCTCATGCATTCTCTCAAATATGGGGCGAATCCATCCTCACTGAGGTGAAGATCCAATGGTGTAGCGGCTGATTGATGACCCGCGGGTACACCAATTGTTCCCTCCAACACACAACATGGAGCTTGTGACATGCTTCCGGAGTTCAATGATCTCTGTGAGCTCATGTCGCTGTCGACATCCTCATTAACCGAGTAGAGAAAAGCGAACGGTATGTCAAAGGGATTATACTCCAATGCTTTGATGACTTGTGCCCAAAATCCTTTAATGTTTCTCGCAGTAGCTGTCTTCTCTCCTACTTCTCGCAAAGTAAGCATTCGACGTTCCGATATCACCCTTCTCGTTTTTTCCCATGCCGGATTGTACAGCCCGACTACAGAGCCATCCTCTCCGACTAGCGGAATAATACTCCATGCAAAATAGCATTCTTCCAGGTAACCATTTCGTTTGATGAAAAGTCTATCTTCATCTTTCATAGTGGCTTGGCCAGATGATTTCGCTTTTGCAAAAACCGCTTCAATATCACCCCATATTTCCGCCCAAGCTGTTTTGTAACTTTGTCCCATCAAGCTAGGGTGTTTTTGTCCGGCTAGTAATATATACGCTTCGTTGTAAATGGCTGTATACTCAGCTCCCCAGTACATGGCCGCTGGATGAGGACTTCCCATGATAAGATTGCACATAGCTCTCAGATCAAAACTCCAGTTTTTCATTGGTCCAAGAGGAGAGGCTGACCAATTAACATTACGAGTGAATTGAATATGTCGAGGTAGCGCTGCGGTTAGCGGAAGTCTTGTCCAATCGAATGAAGACCCATCGATGTGTGCTACTTGATTGTCAACAGCAAGTGATTCTATCAGGCCCGAGCCTGGGACGACTGTAGCTACATCTCCAAAGTAGTCAGACGGCTCAGGGAATAGATCCGTTGAGCTTCTCAAATCTTGACCTATCACGAAACCTGGATTCGGTATAGCAGGGCTGCTATTATTTGCGTTCGATAAAGTTGAGTTAGTTGTAGGAATTTGAGTTCTAACGCCATTCATTACCCGAAGACGTTTTCGTAAAGTCGAACAACTCCATATGAACCCTCCATACAAGAATGACGGCAAGCATATATCTAAAGATTCGCTTTCTTTGCTCACAAAACTTAGCACCCATGCTTTGAACTCCGGAAATGCATGTGTAACAATTGTAGGAGAAGATAGATCGGCAAAACCTGCTACCATTTCCAATAATGGATTCATAGCCCGTAGTGACGCATTCGCATATTCTAGTCGTAAGCGACCGCCGGGTATGTAATTTTCTTGATTAGAAACATCTATTATGAAAGTTGGCCTCTCATCTTGCTCTAAAAGTTCGATTATGCCCACTTTATGAATCAATGAGCCTTCTTGAGGATTCGCGCTCAGCTTAGGACTAGCTGTGCGCCTTTGTTGTTCTAGATTCAACGTGGGCCCGGTGGATTTACCCGGAGGATTCGAGTTGTTCCCCAATATATTACCACGAGCTAACCTTTTAGTAAAGTACCGTCAGTATCACTCCTCCGAGCCTTTGAAAACAAAATAGTGTGAAAGTGATGCTATAGTAAGCGCAAAAGATCCCAACCACTAAGTATGGGAAAAATTCAAGAAAGGGAATCTAACAGTCAACTGACTTGAGTATTGTTATACCATTGCCATCTTTATCTAGTTTCGACATAACTGACGTGTCTATATTTGGAGAACTTGGGGAGGAATGCGTCCTTTTGAGTTTATGAGTTGTAAATCGGGGAGATCTAGGCGATTGTGAAGTTGTAGGACAGTCGTTTGCTGCTTCATTATCTGGCTGGGGTATATGACAAGGTTTTAATTTTGCGCGGTGTCGTTTGAACTAGATAGACGGAAAGGTTTTAGTTTCATGAATGTGCGAAATTCAAAGAAAAATATGTATCCAGAGAATCTTACGGGTGGTTCTGAGATTGTAATATCGAAGATTCTCTCTGATACATTATCCTCCTGTCTAGAGTGTTTCGAGGCTTGCAGTGACGGTGATAACGGTGACAACTGAGGGGTTGAAAATAGAGTGGCAGACGAGGCGGTCGATACTCTTCTTTGGGTCTCTGTATGTTCTGCGCCTTGCAGGTCTAGGTCTCGGTTTCTATGTCGATCTGAAGAAACAAAGGTAGGCCAAGGATTGCTATTATGCGACGACAACGATAGTGGAATGTCGACATTAATAATTTGAGGTGGAGAATTGTTATTGTTTGTTGACGTGAATTGTATACCGGTAGATTCTCGAGCATCTAATTCTTCTGTACCATGTGTTGAAATTAACCCCTGTCCCTTTGTCCGATCCAACCCAGATGCGTAGCCATTAGCCCCACATGACGTCTGTGCCAATGTCGGTTCTAGTATTGGTATGGGGGATTGACTAATTGTGATTGTGCAGCGGCTGACACTGTTAATGAGAGGCTTGTCATTACTGACTTTGTTCACTTCTCCTTGTTGCAGAAGATGTTGATGTTGATGTTGATGCTGCTGTTGACCTTGTTGATGCTGTTGACAATTCTCCCCAAATCTTGAAGCAAAGATCGTTTTTGGTTCCGAGTTCATGAGTCCTTCTTTACCTTGGTATGAAATACGATGCTTGCAATTAATGTGAAGAGGGTCCGTCTCCTTAATCCATGCATTCCATACAATCTCAGGGGAGGAAAAGGGGAGGAAAAGGGCAGGCAGATGGGCGCACAGGCAGAGCTGGTTTGTCTCTTTCTCCAAGCTGATCCTAAGAGTAGCTGATCTCAACCAAGCTCAACTAATTGACGAACTATCGTGTCAGTGTCAATAGAGTAGAGTAGCCTTGAACTACCTACCTACTTATCTGACTCGAGTGAATTTATCGAAGGGCAGGTACCTACCTAGGTAATTGGCAATTGTACTATTGTAGGTATGTACTATTGTTGAAATGGTTATAAATTTGAACAGATGCTGAGTAGGCAGATAGCTAGGTACAGCAGCCGGTAGGGTAGACAGGTATAAGGATTAAACGATAGGGGGTAAGTCAATGGCTTTTTGATGCATTTGCATCCGTTGACGATAGTCTTTGTGATTTGTGGTTGATTTGGTGTGGATTATTCTCCAAAAAGATAAAGAAAAGACAAGAAGCAGTAGTAATGGGGAATCATAGCTGAGCAATCACTAGCATCATAAATAAGTTGTACTGTTTTTCTTGTCAAGTTGCGGCTTTGTGGTCACTGGTCGAAGTTTCTTCTGCTCAGTGGTTGAAACTTGTACATCCAAAGAATGAATGAAAGAAAATGGATGGATGGATGGATGGTTTCACGATAGAAGCAACTAAGTAGGAGGCACCAAGTACTAGGTATTTACTGTATTCGTTCTTCATACAGTACAGTACAAAATACATGACTAAAGAAAGTATTTAATATAAAAAGTGTGGCAGCATTAACAAACCCTAACAAAGTAACTAGCACCCGTCACCTACCTATAGAAGAATAGCGATGACAATCCTTCCCTTCCTCAGTGCTTCGATATAATAGATGAATGATTGGCCCCGATGCCTTAAACTTTACCTATCACAAGAATGCGGAGGGATACAAGTACATATGTTCCGTAGACTAGATTGTTTGTGAATGCATCTCATCGAGAATTTTACTGAAGATAGATTGAAGGGGAGAAAATCCAAGGACCAGGACCAGGATGCCTTAGACTCCTAGGGGGCTAGAATGAGATCGGTGATCAATCTGCAAAATTATCTAGGTACGCAAGCTGGTTGAGGTCCTGACAGCAGCTTCCATCATGTCAATTGTCCTGTTTCTCATGATTCTGGGGTAAATACCTACCTACCTTGGTATACATACAATTTCGAACGGTGCTTCTTGAGTCAAGCCCTTTAAACTTCCAAACCTTATGCATAGAATTTCATTAGGCTTATAGACTCTAGACTCTAGAGCTACCACTCTCTCGGCCACATTAGGGATCAAGATCGAAAACGTCTGTTCATGTTTCATTATTTCATATTGTTTGTGTTTGATCAACTCTATTGCAGAAGATTCGAAGCTGGTGGTAAGGAGTGCAAGGTATTGGAAAACATCGGGATTGAAAAATTCCTTGAGTATGTTTCAGGAACGTTGGAAAGAGTGTCAATACCAAGGTACTACTCGTAACTACCTAGGTAGGTACTGAGTGTAGAGTTTCATCCATTCCGATATTTTTCTGGCGGTTCGTTTTGTTCTCAATCTTCCCTCACACCTACTCATTGATCATTAAGTAATGGGTGCTAATAATGCTAATGCTTTATCGCAGAAAGAAGCTTTGATACCGACTACCTACCTAGGTAAAGAGCTCGGCTCCCATGCTTTCATTATTCGGACCTATGCTCCGCAGTTTTATGTTCTTTCTAGCAATCGGGTTGACTCGTTGATGATTAGTATTAATTGCTCCTCTAATAAGGTTAAACTGCTTAATATATGACGTCGATCCTGTGCCCTGCCGCTCAAGGAACGGCTCGAAAATTGATATAACGCCCGAGACTAGCATTTTGAGGCAGTGCTACCGCGGCCTAGTGATTGACCTTCCTCGCAGAGTTGCAAGTGAAGCGTTGAATTTGTTGATCTCGACGTTCTAGTTTCTTTGCACCCACCGCTGTGCAATTTAGGTGCTATTAGCGTTCCCTAATGGTCTTCTTTTCGATCGAAAATGTTCTGTCTGCTTATCAATCAATTGCAATCTGCACTGACATCTAGATGTCACAACATGTTGATACTTCATAGATATTTCCCTCTGGCCCTTTTTGAAATTCAACCTTAGATGCTTTCCAGAATCCAGTAGCTCACAATCGTTGGTACATTTACAAATGCTCGTGTACTAACAACTTTTTACCACGGGAGATACAACGAGAGAGCCAATGCCTAATAAACTTGATCATGTTCCCACCACGAAGCAGCCCAAAACGCGGCCACCGGCTGGATTTCGCGAGAAGATATTACGGAAGCCACTGCCATGGTATAGCGGACCATATTCAGTTGGACAAATGGACATTGAAGTACCCGTGCGAGAACCAAGGTCATTCTCCAATATCAAGAGACAACATAAGCATGTTTTAAATCTTGAGACGGTCCTCTTCAGTGTTTTCTACCCTTCAAGTTTTGGGTCCGGCGAAGGGGTCTCCCCAGAAGGGGAAAAGAAATGGAGTCGAGCGACATGGCTACCGAGGCCTCGTGTTGAGGTGGCAAAGGGTTATAGTAAATTTGCCGGCCTTCCTTCATGGCCTACTATGGCATTCTTCGGCATGACAACTGCCTTTACCAAACTTCCTGCTTTCCGCAATGCCAAGTTGGCAAAACATTGGCCGCCCGAAAATGCCCGAGAATCCGAATTCGGATACCAGACGAAAAATACCGCGGGAGAACCTCCACCTGGAGAACCAGAGTCACCATGTTTTCCATTGTTGATTTTTAGTCACGGCCTAGGAGGAACCAGAACTACATACAGTTCTGTCTGTGGAGAATTTGCCAGTTATGGGTTTGTGGTTGTGGCTATAGAACATCGAGATGGTTCGGGACCACGTACTTTCGTCAATTTGCCAAAGATGGGCGATAGATTTGGATCACAGAATGTAGATCATTCTGACGAGGCGAGAGAGAAAGGTTATGAGAGATTTGATTATGTTTTTCCAGAAGGAAATGCCAGAGACACTATACCTAATAATGAAAAAGGGTGAGCTAACCCATCCACATTTGATTAAGGGTCCAAAAAGACTCGGTGAAAAAAGTCGGGACATTCAGAACGTATTTAAAGGTTTCGGGAAACTTATCCAAGTGGACTGTTTTACATTCTACCACTAGCTATTCAAAAAATACAGAACGCACACTCAAAAGACCGATTGCAAACACAGATTCACAATCACTAACTCACTTCTTTTAGCGTCGATGGTGAACTTCGCGCTGCCCAAATACAACTTCGCCTCGCTGAAATCGAAGAAGCCTACTATGTCATGACGCAAATTCATGATGGAAATGGAGCTCGAATCGCTGAAGCCAACCTTCGGCAAAATTCTCCTGGTCGCGTCGGTGGCTCTTCCCGTGGTCTAAAAGGTGTCGACTGGCAAAGTTGGGAGAACCGTTTCCACCTCCAACAGGTCACCATGCTTGGACATTCTTTCGGCGCCGCTACTACCGTCGAAGTTCTCCGCTCCCAAGCTGAACGATTCCCCTACATTTCGCAAGGGATTCTGTATGATCCTTGGGGAGGCGCAATCCAACAAGCAGACTGTGAATCAAAACATCTCATTCACAATCCTTTACTTTGTATCAACAGCGAAGCATTTATGTATTGGCCTTCAAATTTTTCTAGAATCATGTCACTCTGCCGCGAAGCCAAATCACAAGGTACGCTGTGCTGGCTTCTCACTGTCCGCGGTAGCGTACACATCTCGCAATCAGACTTTTCACTCCTGTATCCGAATGTTAGCAGTTTCTTGCTCAAAATGACCGTCAATCCACGGAGAGCCATCGATTTAAATATCAATGCCAGTCTAGAATTTTTGAAAATGGTAATGCCAAGGAGAATCAGCGCGATGAACAGAGGCACTAATGAGGGTTTGCTGGAGATTGAACAATTAGATGAGTTACCACATGTGCATCAGCCGAAGAAGAAATATATTGCGGGTAGATTGAGAATTCCACATGAAATGCGCATTCGATTAACACCACAGTGGATACGGATGACGAAAGGGAAGTCGAAGAACTGTCAGGAAAAGTACGCTTGTAGGAATGGGAGACGGAAACCAAAGAAAAACATCGCGACAGATCCACAGGGAAAAATATTGCCTGGCTTAGAAGATTTAGAAATCGGAGAAGAGATCTGGATGCATGTTGCGCCGACGGCGGAAGAGCTGAGGAAGCATGGGATTGGAGGCAAAAATGGAAATCAAAGTGCGGCTAATGAGAGGGATAGAGATGAGGGGAATAGCGATGGTATGGTTCATTCTGAGGGGCCAGGGGAGGGCGCGGAACAGAAGAATGAAGGGGGTGGGCTAGCGGGCCATAGAGGAATTGAGCAGAGGATGATGGAAAGAGGGTGAAAGGTAATGGGTAGGGAGGTTTTCATTAATATCAGACTATATGTTGTACAGACAAGTAAATATTGTAAAACAAACCGAAATAGATCTAGACCAATACACCGGTAAATGATACTGTTTTTTCTACAATACAGATAATACAGTCACAATCACAGTCACAGTCAATTACCTAGGTCTTCACAAACAATGCTTTGTTTCTTCACTGAAAAATCCCTATCTATTTCTTCACGCAATACAAACAATTCTACAATTCTACAATTCTATACATATAATGTCCCCACCCAACTCTCCCACAGAATCTCCCTCTGTATCCAATGAAACATCGAAACCCCCTCAAACCCACTTCGTCATACAAAACCCTCCTATCTAAGTGCCTACTCTGCAACAAGTAAAACTCGGAACTCGGAATTGTAAAACAGATGAAAAAAACTTGGCATAACATTCTGAGCGGGGTAGTGCAAGTATGTTAGTGGGTGCAAGCTATAAGCTACCTATGAGTGTCTACTGCGTCGTAAATTACAATATCAGATTCGACTTTTCTGCCAGCTTTCAGGGAAATCTAATTTACCCCGTGTTCGGAACGGGCCGCAGCTTGGAGTGTGTGATGGATTGTGTGCATGGGAATGGGAACTGGGAATGATTGATGAATAATGGAAATATTTATGCTTTGTGGAATAGTTGTAGAGGTAGTTATGGAATAGTTGTACAGATAGGTACCTATGAAATGAATCTTGGAATGAAGCAGCATAAAAATATATATGATATGTGTACATAAGCACAACCTGAGCAATGAGCCAAGCTGAAATATACATACTAGGTGGTGATTAGAGCTGGGAATACACCGGTACCGTACGTACGTACATCCATCCAGACCTCGACACCTAGATCCTGGCGTCGATCATTTTATGCCAATTTTTTTCCTGAATCCGTAAATGGCATTCTGGGGAGTTGCATTCTAAGCATACCTAGGATGGAAAAAAGAAAAGGAAAAGGGAAAAAAAGAAGTTTCGATTCTCGCAGCAGACCGGTGGATCTGACTGAACCCATGTTACCGATGGATACTTACGAAGCACCTAGGTGAGAGATAGGTAGGGAGGGAAGGAGGCGAGTGAGGTACATAACAATGGATGATAGCTCCCTAGGTATGTGCATATGCAAATCTATAATAGGTATAAATAACAAAGGGCTAACCCTTCTCCGTAAAGCGTGATTCAACCTTAAACATCCACATCGCCGACACTCATTCTCATTTGGTCCTCAGATAAACTACAGTGACAACGAAAATCATACGTGCAGCCAATATCGATTTCAGCACCTGCGCCAAGACATAACACAGACATCACACACATAACACGAGCGAAAAGTATCGATGAAAGACAAGGTTTTTCCAAAACTGTGAGGTTCTTTCATCATTTGTTCATTTGTTAACACATGTTACCTCATTACCTGTTACCACTTCATTTTACCAATCTGTCTAGGGGTGGTGGTGGTGGGGTGGGGAGAGAAAGAGACCCAAAGGGACCAAAAGAAACCAAAAGAGACAGAAAAGGGAAAAGAACCTGTTAAAACGTATCGATCTGGAGCGCCCAGAGAATCTGCAAAGTATTACTGGTATTTGTCAAGTGCTTTTCTTTATTTCCATCTTTTTTTCTATCCAGTGACAGTTGCGATGTGTGTTCTTGATCATATCGTATCATATCACTTCACCAACAAAACATAACATCTATCCATCACGAGGTAGCATCAGCTTTCCTTACTCTCTACGACTATTGCATCAGCAGTAGACTTTCTGTTTCGCCTTTGATTTCCATTTGATCTTGATGTTCCTGCCACTATTCCGTAAATTCGCTTTTACAATTATATCGTGGACAAAAAGAAGAAACGGAAGAAGACAATTCTTCGTCAATCTCATTGCTTTATATCAATTGCTCTTCTCTACTTACTAGATACCATCACAATCACCACATCATAATCCGATACCAGCATTCACTACTCGGAGTCATTTAATCAAGGCTGCGCCGAAACGCTCAAATGTGTCAAGTACGCCATTGACCCTGTACTTTAATTGATCATCTATCATATTTCAATCCAGGTACAATCTCGAAATGAATTCCAAGGAGAAAGCGAAACATGGCCGCTCGGAACCAGCACGGAGAAACACACTTGAACGTATGCTCGAGTTAGAGAACAGGAGCAAGGTACGCAAAAGAATACCTCACATAGCCAAGTATTATTGCCTAACATACATAAATTAGCTGCAGCGCATGCAAGCCTCGACAGCGGCAGTCAGTCAACCGCTGCGCAATAGCTTTTTTCGCGAGAGGCGTCCGAGCAATTCAAATGTATATACCAACTTTCCTCCCGAACGTCCTGTCCCATTCAGACAACCAGATCGAGCAATGACTGTTCCAACATTATCCGTCGCGGTGCCTCCTGCGCAGATATTCGAAAACCCCAAAACAACACCCAAAGCATCTAAAAAGGTGTTTGTGGTTGAGCCGGTGAAGGAAAAGTCCCCGCAAACTGTTGCAGATGTAAATGCAGACGATTCTGATGCATCCTCGATATGTCGGTCGCCGGCTTGGGATGGTGGTGACGGCAAGCAAAGAAGAATGGCAAAGAAAGAAGCTCAAGATATGCGCAAGAAGGAAGAGGAGCGGTTAAGAAAAGAGAAAGAAAAGGCCGAAAGGGAGGCCCGAGCCGCGGCACAAAAACAAAAGGGTCGATTGAGCAAGGCGCCTCCAACCAACAAGCGCCTAAGTAAAACGATACCCGCAGTTCCAGTGGGTCGAGCCAACTCTGAACCTGCAGTACAAGTTGCGCCGGAAATAATACAATTAAGTCCTGATCCCGATGATGGTAGACGATCAAGGCGAACGAGTTTGGATCTTGGTCTCAAGAAACTTATGTCTTCTTTCAGATCCAGATCCAGATCCACAAGCATTTCTGCGGATGCAACGCCAAGGAATCAATCAACCTCGAGTTCTCCAACCTCGACAGGATTCATTGGAGGCTTAAAATTGCAACAATCGAGTGAAGCAGCGGCCCAAAACGAACTCCGAGACGGGAAATCCTCAAATAGCAGACCAGCAAGTCACAGTAACAAACCTAGTCAGAGTCGACCACCCATATCACTTGAGAATGCCCGATATCGTACACTGGACCTGTCGGCTCCTTTTGGAACCAGTGCACCTGCTGTCGAACTCCCAACTAAATCTCAAAGTGAGGACTCTTATAGGCCCCATACTCTGAAAGGGCCGGAAGCCAGTGAACAGCCCGCTAGTGATCTAGAACCAATCATGAATAGAAATCCTCGAGCCCGAAAACCGAACGAAAATTTGAGGTTGGATCATGTCACAGAGTCAACAGTGAATTATAAGGCCAATTATAAGCCTCAATCGCCGCATGCTGCTCCGCCATCTCCAGGCTTTAGATTTGGCTTGGAGAAAACCTTACCATCAACCCAAAAAGTACAAGAACCTTTGTACTCTCAGACTTTTGATATATCTCCTGAAGATACCAATTCTGACAACGAATATTTTCCACAGCAAAAAATCCACAGCAAACAACGAGATATAAGCAGCTCAACCCACGATATCAAATTGGACGCCGCTCCGATACAAGAAGTTATGAGAAGAACACCGTCAATTCATAATGCGACTGGACGTAGTAGGCCCGTTTCTCGAGCTAGAGAAAATGCAGAAGTAGTAGACCATGAAGAAGATTTCCGGGCATTCATAGATGATGAAGGTGCTCCTCCAGATTTCAGACTCACTGCGCAACCGTCCCAGAGCAGTATTCAACCAGAAGAGGGCATGTTCTCTAGGCGCGATTTGCAAGCCCCATCTTTCTATCCAAGCCCATTATCGCTCCAACCCAAAGGAGCCAAGAATGGTGCAGCGAATGTAAGTCATAGATATTCGTCTGCCCCAGACTCGCCTTCTCTGCAAACCTCTCATCTGGATGAACCTCTTAAAAAGTTACGTCCGCAATCGACTTTTTCGCCACGTGCCGCTGGCTTCGATAGCAGATCTGAATTACCGAGTCAATCTGCTCGGAGAGTATCAGAACCCAAGTACTTATCCCCCGTCGCTTTGTCGCCTCTAGAAATCAATCCTGTGCCACAGCAGAAACTTTCTTCCCAAACGGCCAACGCAACTTCACCTCGTCGCCAGAAAGACCGAAGATCCAGCTCTAGATCTTACACAGGATCAAGTGAGGAATACCTGAGTTTCGATGAGCAGTCCAGTATCACTACCCCAGCAGTTTCAAGACCACAGTCTCAGAAGGGCCCTATTGCATCTAGTCATGATACCGCATCTCGCAAGTATCACAAAGTCCAAGATTCTTGGAATCAAACTCCGATTCCGGTCAAAATCAAAGACGAAGAAGGCAATACTTATACGCTAAGCGGCCAGGCCACTCCTACTTCGCAATCTGCAAACCTTCATGCGTCTCTAGCTTCTGCAGATCCCAACACAGATGCAGGAGTTGCAGATCTTCAACGGAGACTTAGTTTGAGCAAGTCGTCATCAACTACTGCGCTGCAACATACTTTGAATTTCCTACCAGAGCTCAAACATCAACCATTGCGTCCACGACAAGGTCCTGGGAAACGACAAAGTAGTGAGGGAAAGAATGTGCTTGGGAAAGGAGATGGAAATGGACACGGGCACGGTGGAAAGCCAAGACGAGAATCGGCATCTACCTCTGCTTACGCGCAATACAACGATTCCAAAAACTCACTTATGTCATCATCTGCTTTTAACGGAGGCGAATCATCAAATTCCAACAGCAATTCCAGCTCCTCCGAAAAAGATAACAGTAACGACAGCAGCCAATATCTTCGATCAGCCCGTCTCGCGATCCCACCCAGAAAAGGCCCTCGCATGTCCAACCAAATCGCAGCTTCTTCAGCACAGAGTCTTCACAGTAATGGACAGGGTGGAATTGAACCGATGGCGAAAATGTTTGTTATTTGCTGTGGATGCAAATATTTTCATGATATGCCGAGTAAACTCTACGAGTGCATGGCAAAACCGGAGGCAATGGTTAAGGATGAGGGATTGGGAGTTAGTGGGGTGGTTAGCACGAGGGTTAGTTGTCCTTGGTGTGGTCACGGGATGAGTACGAGGTGTTGTGAGGGGTGGGCAGCGGTGGTGGTGCTGAAGGAGAGGATGCATTAGGGGGTTATGGGAGGATAAATAGGCGAAACGAGGAAATGGAGGGAGGGGAGTTAATGATTCATGTTTTATGGGAGTGAAAATTTAGCATAGGGTTGGATGGTAGACCATGGTATGGGGACGAACGAAAAACTTGGATCTATTTCAAAGTTGGGAATGGGAGATCTAGCTCGGTTGGGTTTGGACATGATAGTAAGAAAATATTAGACGCATGGTATGGTATGAATGATATGACAGCATTGCATGGATAGATGGATATTGAGGGAAGGTGGAAGCAAATTCACATGGATAGGATCGGATGGATGATTTACTTGTCAAATGAAAGGTTAAAATGGGATACAAGATTTACGATAATGATACGCATATACGCGGGGATATAATTGGGCAATGGGTTTTGGTTTGTATGCAGTTTTTGTATATGGAGGTGGATGGAGAGGAGTGAAGTGGGGGTTTTGGGGAGGAGCTGAAAGAGAGGGCGGGGCTGTTGGGGTCGGTTATGGTGGTTGTGGTTGTGGTTGGACTTGAGATTGGGAGACCTTGTGAGATAGGAGAAAATCCGATATCTACTTAGGTAGAAGTAGAATGAATGGATGGATGGATGGATGGATGAATCAATGACAATTTTATGAACATATTGGTAAAGGGATAAATGGATCCTTTGTGATATGAGTCAAAAGTTACTATGGATACCTACCTCCCTATGTATTCGAGAGATTGAAGAGATTTAGCTAGAGTCATTATATGTGGAAATTAGATGCATTGATGTGTAGGTACCTAGGTAGGTATACAATGCAAAATTATAAATGCCAATTCGAGGAACTGAGGAACTGAGGTAGGGAATGAATAGGTAGGTAAATATCTAGGTAGGTAGGGCGTGGTGTTCGCTAATGGAATATCGAATATCGTGGGATTTCGATCATCTTTTCCCATCTTTTTGATTAAATTTTCAACAACAACAAAGCATTCCATACCTCCTTCCAACCAAGCAATATCGAAAATGGTGGAAAAAATCATTATGACCGAAGAATTTCGTATGCACTTCTATAGTAATGGTGGTTTCAAGAGTTTTAATATGCTGTATTGGGTTGTGTTGTGTTGGATTGATATAGGCTTTTTCCAGAGGACGACTTCTGAGGACTACATGCTGATATTTTTCCACGAACAGCAGAGCGTATACTCTACCTCCTAGAAACCTTACAAAGTGTTGCCCGTCCGTTTCTTGTCCTCAGTGAGTAAGTTTCCCTTGTAAGATCGACTGATTCTGTATGCTTGATTGGAGTCCTCCCCACTTTAGCCGTTCAATATCGATGTAGGTTTGGTTACATTGAAAGTAAGCAAAAACACGTCAGCACGCATGAATCTTTATGTCTGATATTGGGACTTGAAATGAATGTCAGGCGATGTTCTGTTGTTTCAATTCAGAGTTCAAAAGATTGATCGAAGTCGGTGCTGAATCAGCTGATTTTTAATAGTCGGACAAATTTGTTGATCAATCACTCAGGATGCGCTCATTTTTAAAAAAGCACTTGCACAGAAACAAATCGAGCAGGGGCGATTCGGGTGATACCTTGTCATCAGCTACGTCGTCGTTGACTAAGTTATCAGTTCAGTCCTCTACTAAGAACGAAAATTCACGAAAGTCATCAATTACATCGTCGTCAACTACACTGCCTGTACCATTACAGATCGGCGCAGAGCGTGTGCAGAAGAATGGATCTCCAAAGCGCTTCTGGCATGATGCAGTTCAAATGCTGCAAGAAGATCCGAGCCATCGGGAACTTCTGGATACGTACCAAAAAATCTTACAAGCAGAATCAGGAGCGACCCCGCCTAGCGATAGCGCAGCACCAGATTACTTGTTGAAAACAATCGATCGCAGTCTTAAGCTTCTCGATGAAAAGCGTTCGAAAATCCGGGTGGGTAGTGCTACCGTGGAAGTAAGGGATGCTCTCAACAAAGTCGCCAAAGCTGCACAGTATGCCCAGTCTTTTGTTGGCTCTTTGGTGTCGGGAGAGCCTCATGCGGCGATGGCCTGGGCCGGTCTGAGCCTGTTCTTGCCCGTAGGTCACTACATATATCTAAATTGATTTTCGGTCTTGATTAACGTAGTATTATAGCTTTTAATAAATGTAGCTGAGCAACCAAAAGCTCTGACTAAGGGCGTTGAGTATGTTTCCGAATTACTTTGTCGATTCTCCGTCACCGAACGGTTGTATCAAGAGCAAATCAGAGACGCCTTAGCTATTGTCATCACAGATACTAAAGAGCTTCGGTCAAGCTTTGAGAAAAGTCTTACGGAACTTTACGCGCAGGTGCTACTGTATCAATGTCGCGCAATAAGTCAACTGCATTCCTCGAAAGTGATGGGTATTGCGAAAGATATGTTCAAATCAGAGAATTGGGATGATTTATCTAGCGAGCTCAAAGAATATGAGGCGAAGTGCAATAGATACAAAGGTGTCTTGGATGCGGAGAAAATGGAGAGAGAGTTTCGTAACTTTGAGAAATATATGAAAGGTCGAAATGAGATCGATATTTCATGGCAACACCAAACAAAAGAGACCCTCGAAAATCTCAAGCATTATCAGGATTTACAGGCCGAACAACGTCAAGTAGAACTAGAGAATGGCTGCATCCAGAAATTTTATGTGTCGGCTTATGAGAAACAGATGAACCGAAATCCAGATGCTGTCAAGGGTACTTGTCGTTGGCTACTTGACAACTCAAATTTCCAAAATTGGAAAGATTCTGAATTATCTTCTTTACTTTGGGTTTCTGCTGGCCCTGGTTGCGGAAAGTCAGTGGTGTCGACGATGCTAATCAAAGAGCTATCTAAGACTTCTTTGACGGGAAAACGTCGAACCATCTGCTATTTCTTCTTCAAGGAAGATGATACTTTGCAAAGGACGGCAGAAAACGCTTTATGTGCTATACTGCACCAAATTCTGAGTACCCCAGGAAATTCAGGGCTCGTCCGGCATGCGATTCTACCCTGTAACAAGAGCGGGGTAAATATCCGTGAATCATTTGCTCAAATGTGGGAGATTCTGATGGATATTGTGCAAGATGAAACAGCCGGCGAAACCATCTGTATCCTTGACGCACTCGATGAGTGCGAAGAGAAAGAGGGTAGCGGCCGCTACATGCTCATTGAGAAATTTCAAAAGTTCCATAATGACTACATAGAGACGACGAATTCTAGAAACACATGTTTTAAGATTCTTGTCACTAGCAGGCCTTATGTCGGCATTGAAAGAAAATTCAAGAGCTTGACAAAGAGAGATTCTACAATTAGATTATCGGGGGACGAGGAATCAGTGAAGATCAGCAAGGAAATTGATCTTGTAATCGAGGAGAAGGTAAACATGCTGAGAGTTCAGTTGGAGTTGGACGATGAAACAACCTCTGCGTTAAAAGAAAAGCTACGGAGCATGAAACACCGAACATATCTCTGGCTGAGGTTGATTTTCGAAGTTCTTGAGCAGCAACTCAAGACAACTAAGAATTATTTGCTTGATGTTATTGGAAAACTTCCGGGGACTGTCGATGATGCATATGAAGCTATTTTAAAACGAATCCCGAAGAATTAGTTCGAAAGAGCCAGGAGGCTTTTGAGTATCGTTGTTGTGACAGAAAGACCACTGCTTGTACAGGAAATGAATGTTGCTCTTGCTATCGATGAGAACCTAACTCAAGATTCCCAGGCTTCAACACTCAGTCTTGATCTAGAACCGGAGGCGGTTTTTCGAGCGGCTTTGGGCAATATTTGTGGACTTTTTGTCACCGTTGCCGACTCCAGAGTATATTTGATTCACCAGACAGCTCGTTCATTCTTGCTGTCTGATGGAAAGAAACAAACAAATACAATCGAGTGTCCTACTTTTAGATGGAAGAATTATGTATATCCACCTGAGGCTCACCTGCTGTTGAGTAATATCTGTATCAATTATCTTCTTTTCTATGGTCTTGAACGAGATATATCTGTCATTCGCGAGGAATGGTTGAAATTTAATGAAAGTTATTGGGAAAAGCCGACGCCGGGACGCTATTATCTCATTCCGGAACATTCATTGGTCGTCTACGCCTCCAACAACTGGTGCAAGCATCTACTACACACGAACTTGGAACAGGGTTCGCCTATCCATGAGAATGCATGGATGCTGTGCGACACCAATCATGGTTTTTTCAAAATTTGGATAATGGGAATTTTCTCTCGCTCTTCTCCAGATGATCTGAGTATCCTTGACTCATTGGAAATCGCCGCACGCTTAGGTCTAGAATTTGTAGCCCGGCGTGCTTTGCAAAGCCCAACCCTTTCTCACCGATATTCAGCGGCATTATGCCGCGCCATCGAACTGACACATGAGAGTGTTGTCCAGACTATTCTAGAAGCAGGAAAAATAGATGACCTTGATAAGTTTCTGGAGTTCACCATTGAAGTAGATGGAACCAACGGTGTAGACACGTTTGGAACAATAAGGCTGTTGGTCGAGCATGGAGCTGGAAGCCTAGACCTTCGACCAGCTCTTATTGTTGCTGCAAACCGAGGTCTATATCATGTTGTTCGTTTCTTTGTTAATGATTGTGGGACAGATATTAAAAGTCCTCTTGATGATGGATTGTCAATCCTATGCTCACTCTACGCAAACACATATCCTAAAATTGATGAGCAAATTCTATCTTACCTGTTTGGGCGAGGTGTGGACCCCAACGGCGTACCAGGAAATACGGTAACGCCATTAGAGGAAGCGACTCTTAAATCTAGGGTGACAATGGTCAAAGTTTTGCTGGAGCATGGGGCTGATGTCAATCTGTCAGGGTCATCCGACCGCGGCTCTCCACTCTATCAAATACTTAAAAATCCATGGTATACTCCAAAAGTAGAGGAACACGATAATCCTGACCATCTATTGGAACTGTTGAATTTAAAGTGGAGTAGAGATTGTCTGATACAGATGCTTTTGACAGCTGGTGCGGAAACCGATGGGTTGCCAGAAGAGTTGTTAGAGCAACTGTTAGAGTATAACAACCGCCAGAAACAGCGTGAAAAACTTGGAGTATGTATTGATACTGGCCTTGATCTAAAGAAGGTAGCCCAGTCCAGAGTTCAATTAAGCTTGAAAAAAAAGGCATGTTCTGGCTCTGTCGCCACTGTGTAGTATACTTAATTCGCTACTAGATGTACTACATGTGGTAGTATAGAGGGATCATGGATGACGGCTGGGTGTTAAACAACCGAAAGATATGCGTGGAAGCTACCCTTATTTAGTTAGGACTGGAAATCTCAGGATGCTATTGGAACTTGGACTTGCTTTTTTTTACTTGACTTTGAATAGGTACCGAAATTTAACTATCAAATTGACTGTTGGAGTTGGCTTCTACCCGGAAAACAGGGATGATCTTGCTTCATTTGTGCTATCAAGTGTGGTTTCTCTTTTGAGGCTGTTTTAAGCGAAGCGTATCAAGGGGGTTTTGGGAGGAATGGAACGGAAATCTTATAATATCGGGCAATTTGATAATTTGAAATTTGAAAATCATGTTAAAATCAAATTAAAGGTTAGTTAACCAACTACATCTATCATCATATTTTATCGTAGCATTTTGTGCTCCTCAGTCGTATCACCTGACTCCTTCACTCTTAATTGTGTGTGTCTGAAAGAAAAACGATTACTGGTATAGATCCGGATTAGCAACCTTGATAAAATCAGCACCCCTTTCAGCAACCATGTAAACAGCATTCTGAATTCGGCAATCTGGAATGACGGGGAAGACGGATGCATCAGTGATACGAAGATTCTTAACACCGAACACCCTAAGTTCGTGATCAACGACACCTTGCTCGATGGATTTCCCGAGGCGGGCAGTTCCGCAGGGATCTGGAGGGTGAAGTGTTAGTTTGATGGAAAGACTTAGTCGGAGGTGCAACTTACGGAATCCAGTCTGACTTCTCTCTAAAATCATCTTATTCATAGCCTCATCGCTATTTCTGGGCATGGGCCATGGATAATCCTCCCCTATGATATCTTTCATTCCGTCGCCGTTCATTAGGACATCATCCACATATCGACATCCTTCACGCAGAGCGACGAGGTCCAAATCATTGGAGAAGAAATTGAGGTTGATAATTGGTTGCTCAAGTGGATTGGTAGAATTGAGTTTTACATAACCATTGCGCGAGAGAGGACGGAGTAGATCAACGATAACGGTGAGCCAGGATCCCGTAGGAGGTGTAGGGATATGCCATTGGAAGGCATCGCTAAACATGGGCACGAAATCAATCTCAAAATGTGGTTGGCCGCCTGGTCCAAAGGGGTCGACATCATTGTTGGCTTTTTTGACAGCGACATACTCTTTGCTTGTCGCGAGATATTCGTCGATACGAGGCAGACCAACGAGTTCGAGAAGTCCACTACTGTATGGGCCACTCTTGTTCTTTCGGTAGGCGCTAATAGCACCATCGTGCTGGGGACCGGCTCGTAGGAGATGATCTTCGAGTCCTAGGCCGTCTTTGAGTCTGAAAACGTGGGGCATGATGGGGTGGTCGAGAAGATTCTTTCCAACGTGTTGTGACTCGACTTTGACGTCGATTCCATGAGGGGCAAGATCTTCGACTGGACCAATTCCAGATAACATGAGGAGTTTGGGAGTTTCATACACGCCAGATGAGACGATAATTTCCTTTTTGGCTCGAATGGTCAGTTCATCGCCTTCAGCTGTAAGTACTACGATTCCGGTAGCGGCTCCATCTTCGATGATAATTTGTTTGGCGTGGGTGTGGCCGAGAATAGTGATGTTTGGTTTTCCTTCGAGGAAGAGGGCAGATGTAGAGCGTACACCTTTGTAAATAGTATTCATGCAACGAGCCAATCCATGCATTTCTCCATCGTAGATCTCGTCATTGAGAATTCCTCCCTTGCTGACCCACGCGCTGGACAATGCTTTACGGAATGGCTCGAGCTCAGGCACCATGTCAGAAATGGCAACATCAAGTGGACCATTACGACCATGTTTCGCCAAATCTGGATTATACAGATGACTATCATCGTGGTAATTGGCTGGCTTGTCAAAATACTCCTTGCAATGATCCCAAGTCCAGCTTGGACCACCATATTCCTCCCAATCGTCAAAAGTAGCTTTGCTACCTCGAATCCAGGTGTAGTAGTTAAGAGCACTACTACCTCCCAAGACCTTTCCACGAGTGTTGGGCTTTTCTACTCGGGTGTAATCTTCGCGGTCGATCATGGTAGTTTTATAAGCCCAGTCATATTGGCTTCCACGGAGCTCGAAAGCTCGCGCTGGAGTCTGGATCTCGGGGATGTCTCTGTTGTGTCCGGGACCGGCTTCGATGATCAGGACTTTCACGTTGGGGTTCTCAGCCAGACGGCCGGCAACTGTGTTGCCTCCAGTTCCACTGTCTGATATGTCAATGTTTGTCTTGTGCCTTTAACATGGAAGCATGCTTACCCTCCAACGACAATGAAGTCAAAGTGATTATCAATTGGCAAGACCATTTTTAGTGTTCAAGTCTGCAATTGGCGATGAGGTATTGTGAAAGACAATTGAAAATTAGGGCTCTGGGATTAAAGATGTGATTAAAGTGGTGAAAGTAGATGATGAAGTGAGAAGTTGAAGATGGAAAGTAGTCTTGCTTTATATCTCTATAAAGCGTGAAACATTCACTGTGTGAAGCCTGTGACGTTTTCTACATTTCTCACCTCGCGGACCTCTCAATTGATCATGCCCGATGCTTGCCCGCTACATTCTGAATCAAAATATGGGGGAGAATACACCCCTAACCTCTCTTCTTTCCCTGCATGGTAGTATGGAAAGGATCGCTCCCAAAGTAGGCTGATTATTAAGCTCTGATTCCCGTGGCTCGCATGACTTAAGCGAGCTCTTGGGTTGTAAAAATCTGGAAGGATATGTATGCTAAACCCCTCATTACGACATTAGAATATTGCAGTATTACGAGGCATTATGACAGCATAGCCAGCGACAGCGAGAAGGGTGGCAAATATGGCAAATATCGGAATATGCTCGCTGTTGTTTGCAGAACAATCTACCTTTGACCCCCATGGGCCCCCCTCGCCTCGGAAGATAAATGGAAGCATGCATTAATTCAGACGTGATGTAGTGAAATGCTACAGATCTAGAAAGACCCTAGAAGCAGTAAAGTCCAAGGGCTTGTATGCCTTAACCTTGCCCATTGCATGCGCATCTCCACTCGAAGAATCTTCTCTGTCGCCGAAACCCGAATGCCATCATCTTTCTGAAAAGATTGATATCAAGAAGTTTGACGATGGATTGAATGCACAAGATCCAGAACTTCGGCCCTGTTCGGTATGGACGGACGGACCATATTTGCATGCAAGCCGGGGCCATTCAACGCAAAGAATGTCGAAAGGTAGTGGAAGAGCTGGCTGCAGGCTGAGTGGAACCTCAGCCAGCCCAGACCACCAGTGGGTGTACGGACTCACGGGACGGTACAAAAATAAACTTGTGAATATCTTTTGATATATCAAATCATTCATTTTAAGAATTATCATAATTCTTGAATAGAGATAAAACAATCAAAATACGAATTCTGATATCAAACAATTGAAGAATGAATTTATGAAAATTATTGAAAATTGGGAAGTGTCCCGTCAGTCCATGCACCCACTGGTGGACTATTCTTATGTTAAGTCAGCAAAATTATATTAGTAATATGCAACTGCCAGGGCTAGTGGAAGGAAAACAGCCAATCACAACCGTTCGAGCCCCCACCATCCGTATTCAAATTATACCTCTTTTATCAGATATCACTCCGATGTGCAAGAGAAGCTCTTTTCCTTTCCTCCATGAAGCAATGAGCTTATTTTGGTAATCGTTCACAAACAATTCAACATTCACTCGAGATTTAGTTACAGTCAGTTGGGATTCCATTGAGGCTCATTTCGGGGAAAAGTCGGAAAACACAACGTAGAGGAATTCTGAACTTGACGACTCGGCAACTTTCCGATATTGTGAATTTCTTGCCGAATTATGGGAGAACGTCATTGATTAGAAAAAATCCACGATGCAAATGTTTCACGGGATTGATTAGAAATACGAGAATTGCATGTTGGACTGCTATTATCAGGGTTCCGCACTTTGTAACAAGTTCTAACTCTATCTTGATCAAGCCTCTTTCTCGAGTATCCTAGAAATGGAAAGTTGTCCGTCAATTAGTCGATGTATATCTGATTATTAATTGTATATATTCGTCTTGCTGCATTATCTAAGCTTCTTACGCAATATGCCGAAATTGAAGCTTACAGCATGCCGTACAAAGGAGAATCCGTTTATTTTCCGAGTTATCCTCAGTTGCTGGTCGAGTAGAGAAGATACCGGCATCCGATATATACAAATTTTTGAATGACGCATTCCAGAAGAATACCAAGGACCAGTCAGTACCTTGACTTTCCATGGATACACCGTTGATGCTTTCCGAAGCTCGCATTTGTAGATCTGTAGCATGCATTCAGACAGGTATGGAATGGATATAAAGTATGTGTAGCTCCTCTATCTATGTATGAAGTCGAAGCATCAAACTTTACTTGAACTTTCTCTACAATACATATTTTCTCATACGTAATTTTAACTATCATCTTAATACAAGAATCAATTCTACATAATGGCATCTAAGGTTTGAAGTCTGATGATTTATCTTGGACATGACTGACATTCTGTGCAGCTCGGTTCCCCCGAAAGACCTGTATACACTTTAGCCGAAGGTACTTCGTCCATATATACGTACTGAACAACATAATGCTGAACTGTCTTAGGAGTACCAGTCGCGGATCCGACGACTTCATTGCGATTGAACACTTTCGGTCTAGGAGGCCTTGTGTTATTGCAAGATACACAATTAATTGAAACGCTTGCACATTTTTCACGAGAAAGAATTCCAGAGAGGCATGTATAAAAAAATCCCTCAAAGGCAGCCACTAATAAGTATTAGAGTAGTTCACGCTCAAGCTGCTGGTGCTTTCGGAGAGTTTGAAGTTACTCACGACATTTCGGATTTGACTTCAGCGGCTTTCTTGAATGGCATTGGAAAGATGACTCCTTGCATGGTGCGCATATCCACAGTAGGAGGAGAGAGAGGATTTTCAGATGTTGTGCGAGATGTGAGAGGCTACGCCATGAAATTCTATACCGAGGAGGGAAACCAAGACTTCGTCTTTAACAATACTCCTGTGTTCTTCATTCGCGATCCCCTCAAATTTACTAAGCAAGATGGCACATTCAAATATGTACGATTTCACTTCCATTCAGACCAGGGAGTGAAGAACAATACAGCAGCCGTGGCAGAGAAGCTTTCAGGAACGAATCCGGATCACCACAAACTGGATCTCTTTGATGCTATCGAGCGTGGAGAGTTTCCTAGCTGGACAGCAAGTGTTCAAGTTCTGGATCCAGAAGATGCGGAATCGTTTCGTTGGAACGTGTTTGATATGACCAAGGTGTGGCCACATAGCGAAGTTCCATTGCGGCCCTTTGGTAAAATGACGCTGAATAGAAATGTGAGATTTAATTATCCTTTTTACGCTGAATTTCTTGCTAATCTACATGTAGCCAAACAATTTCTTCGCAGACATCGAACAAGCAGCTTTCTCGCCTTCAAATATGGTTCCAGGCATTGCTCCATCCGCAGATCCAGGTAATCTTTTGCTTCCATCTTTACACTCATGAAAATTGCTAACAACTCCCTTCGAAAGTTCTCCAAGCCCGTCTTTTCTCATACCCAGATGCCGCTCGCTACCGGCTCGGCACAAATTATCAGCAACTCCAATCCAACGCCCCTCATTGCCCCGTTTACACACCATATCAACGTGATGGTCTTTCTTCAATCAACGGTAACTATGGTCCCGACCCAAATTATGTTCGATCAAGTTTTGTTCCACTTGCTCCTGCGAATCGCAATGCTCAGGCCGTGCATAATATTCAACATGAGCTCTGGAGCGGAAAAGTAACGGCATTCACGAGTGGAGTTGTAGATGATGATTTTGTACAGCCACGAAATTTTTGGAGAGAAGTTCTGGGAAAACAGGAAGGTCAGCAGGAAAATTTGGTGGGCAATGTTGCGGGAGAGCTGGTGAATGTCAAGCATGAGAGAGTTAGAAGGGAAGCTATTGGTAAGTTTTGTGTCTTTTTGTCAGTAAGATGTCGAGTACTGTGAAGCTGATGTTGTTTAATAGAGATATTTAGGAAGGTCGATGATGAATTGGCAACGAGAATAGAGAAGAAAATTCTAGAGTTGTCAAATCTTTGAGCAATGAACTGGTGACAGAAAGGTTGCGGGACGCATTTGGCAGAAATGATTATAATGTTATATTGCAATAAGAATTTATCCCGAGAATCCATAGCTTTAATAAAATTCATTATAAAGTTTTCAACTGTACAAGAGTCTCGCAATACTTGTTGTGTGGCTGGTTGGTTTTTGACATGGCAAGTTTTTCAGGAAACAAGCTCGAAGTATTCGTGAGATTTGACAATTCGTACCCTTTTTAGCTTGGAAGGGCCAGGAAAACATTGGGACAAGATCAATCAGCATATGGATAAATGTGAGAAAGTAGCTTGAATGTTATTTTTCTGGGGTGGGTAAGAGCGACTCTCCCTACTCCCATTCCGCATCGGGATATGTTAAGCATCAGCCTTCCCTGACTTCTGGTCTCAAAATCACCACCTCCCAAGACTCCTCTTACTGATATCAAAAGGGCAATTCAAGAATTTGCCTTTGCAATTGCTTACTATAACATTATACCATCACATTAACTCTTTATTATTCAAGTATAAGCTAAAAATGGACATATCAGAGTGGAGTTCGAATATTGCGGCGAGGAACAAGGAGCCTATAGTCACAGTGAGAGAGGTTCTGCAAGATTCGGAGTGAGTGCAACAATCTTCTAGAATAAGCCCCCCTTGTGGTCTAAAATCCTGAAATGTAACCACTAATCGTTTCAACCGCACAGTGTCGACGACCAAACCATAGAACCATACTCCTCCCACAGTCCTCGTAAACGCAATCATTGCGAGGTAGAGAAAAACTCGATTAATCCATCGATCCGGTAACTCTCCAAACAAGATAAGGGCATTGAAGTTCGTTTTGACATCGTTGACACTTTCAAGAAGAAACCGAAGTAACGAGAAGGGACAAGTATCGCCAGCAAAGCGTCAATGCAATGTTAGAGGCATGGAATCAAATTTTCTACAAGCAGAGCACAATGGCAAGAGTCGAGGAACCATTTTCATGGAAAGGCAGGTGAAATTGGAAAATGGTCGCGGATTTAAGACTGATTATCATGCAGAGAGATTGCTGCATCGAAGAAGGGCAACGAGAGAATTACTGAAACGCCTAATATTGGTAAACAACTTGAGGGCTTAATAGTGACGTTGTCGTAAGTTTCGATCATTTTTTATAGCCCAAACAACATTTTGATTAATGGATATCAGGGGATCAGCACCGCCATCTGCCGGTAGTGGACCAGAGCCCTCTGGTACCAATGAGACCACATCCGTCGAGGCAAAGATGTAAGCTAGATACTCACTAAAGGTTTTGATCAAGACTTCAAGCTCTAACTAGCCCTAAACTAAGGGCCCCCATCGACACACTTAGTCCCGCACTAGCACATCTTAGCTCTGCGCACCACGAAAACCCCAGATCAAGTTCTATTTCTAGTAGCTCCGAATCTCTTCATTATAAATACCACAACCTCAAGAGAAACTACGAAAATATTCCACACAACACTTCCGAAGCTCAACCCCCTAAGAAACGCAGCGACAAGTACGAAACTAAGCTTAACAACACTGAACCCAACCAAAATTGCGAACACATCAGCATCACTTTTGAATATCTCTTTCCCACAGTCAAAGATAGGATCGAGCAACAAAGGTCTCAATTCGATACTGTTACTGAAAGGATAAATGAAATTTTCAGCCTGATACAACAAGGCGAACGACTACTACAGAACGCCATGACTACCGAAAACGCTTCTCAATTGGAGCTTCTGATCGACAGAATCACTCATGTACTCGCAGAAGATCTTAGGATTGATGATTCTACCTCTGCAATACCCAATTTTTCACCAGAGAGAACCGACCCTTCCCAGACTTTGGAAGAACTTTGGAAATTCGCCAGATCAAACATGGGCGTAATTTTGAGTGAGAAAGAAGAAGTGTTTATCGAAAGCATTAAATATCTCAACGCTACACAAACAAGGCTCAAGGAGGAATGGAACATGCTCAACTCAAAAGAAGACAAGAACAATTTCAAATTCATGCTTGAGATGAATTCTTCTGAGCGAGCAAAAGTTTTGCAAAGGGCTTGGGATTTGAAGAAACAAATTGCGAACTTCTACATGTGTGCTGACACGAGAAAATGAGTAAATCGTGACATGCGACAGAATGATGTAAAACTGGAGGTATTGGGCTGCTTTTCGCGAACATATTTATACATATGAGCTTAAGCTCGTTGATGTTGGAGTAGCAAGGTTGGGGCTTCTATTGCTGGAGCATCATTATCTTCGACTTTGCAGGGCATACACCTTTTTCTTGATCTCTTTCTGTTTTTTATTATCCAATAAGAGAAGGGTGTGCAGTGGCCAGCTAGAAAAGATTAGTTGTCACATATCATGAATAGAAGATCAACAATTATCAAAAATCATGCGCTGATAGGAAATTTTGTGATATGCACATTTACTTGGTATTTTACTTTCATACAGTGGTAAGAACACTGGCATTCTTATACCACGTCAAGAGAGGATTCTCCCCGTTCTTGGTCTCCGTCTGTTCCACATAAGCCCATCGGTTCAAAAATTCTTCATGTGATAACACTTGTGTGAACTTTCCCGTGATGGCTCTGTATACATTATCCATGACAGCGAAGTCAGTAGGGAACAATATGTCAAAGTATCCCTGATGCACCTATATGCCATTAGCAATGATGAAAGGGACAAGGAATATTGATGCTCACAAAAGGCGTCGTAACAGGAACTGTTCTTCTTTTATATCTTGTCTGCACAACTGGTGCATTGACTCCCTTGATCGTGTCCGGCAGCGAATGAAAATCACTTGTTACTAATCTATGCGCCGGGAAATACTTGGCCAGAATATCGAAGAACTGCATTAGTCTCGTGGGTATATATTCTGGCTGACTGAGATTCGGAGCGAATGGCATATTGTTCCTCAAAGTTTTCACTAGTCTGTTCTGCGGAAGGGGGTGTGGGTATTTCCCATTAGTAGCAGCGTGTCGTACGCGAAGGAATCTAGATGCTATGGGGTCGATGGTGGGAGTGTAGAATTCGTAAAAGTCGCCAGTGTTGGATATCAAGACGGTGCCTTGGAGAGGTTCTTCGGTAACAGGGTCGTATCGAATAGAGTCGTGGGCAAAGTTGTCAAAAACTTCCATGGCGAGGAAGAAGCATGGTGAGGGAACTATCTGGTTCCATTCGAAAACTGATTTGTTGATAATCTCAACTTTAGACGAGTGTCCTCGAGAATTGGCATTCCGTAACAGGTGCGACTTTTGTAGCGATGCGAGATTGCTGGATATCTCAATGATCTTGAACTTTGTGCGGGCATATACCTCAGGTTCTGTGGCACGAATATAGTCGAGTATATTGAGCATAAGAGTACCATTTCCGGCACCCATTTCGTAGATTATGAGATCGTGGTATGGATACTGCGATATTTTGTAATTGTTGATCAAATACCGAGCTATAGCTTCACCATAGTAGGGTCTGAAGAGCTCTGTTGGTGTATGCCATAATTGGCGAGTCTCATTAGGAGACTTGAGGTCCAACTCGTCCTCAAACTCGGTGTATCGTTGTCCCAGGAGACGGTGAAAGGCCGGTTCATCTTCGAGGGAGTTGAAGTCGAAAGGCTCGCCAGGAGTAAAGATGACGACTTGCTTGGAGAAGTAACCATAAGAAGGATTGTATAAACTGTCTGTGGAACGTGTCAGATAATCACACGGTATGTTAACGGCTAGGTTCTGAATACCTTCAATGAAATCTCGTGTGAGCATCTTCACACGCCTTGGCCTTTCTCTCCTCCCCCTTAATTGATCTGCTGTAACCATGGGATACTTATTGAATTCCTCCATCATATCTATCGGAAAGATATCCGTTCTCTGCTGCCAATGGCTTTCATTCTTGCTTGTCTCCTTCACTCCTCTGCCCCTCCTACTGGTGGTCGACAAACATCTCAACTGCGAACCATGCCCATTCCATACTCGGGGAGACAACGAAGAATGAGATCGTAAAACCTCACAGTTCTTGTGTCGGAATAGCTGCCGAAACAGTTGTGCCACAATTGGGGAGTCCATCGACAGAAGTGTTTATATTCTTCTGTGTGCTTCTTGGGGGACCTCTGTCGCAATGTTGAGTTCTAGTTGGTCCAAGCTTCTTCCGCAAAGTTTTGCAAGGATATTGAAAGAGTTGACCTGTGAAAAATCACATCATTCATCAACAAAAATGATTTTATTCACGACTCATGGTTGAAATAATGATGATGAGAATACCAAGGATATAATGTCTCTGAGTAACCACCCCAAGGCATATGGTTCTGCAGCAGTTGCAGTTGCATTCGTCGCAGGAGTTCTGTTGACATTGGGTTTTAAGGATTTTTATCCTGATTTGGAACGAAGATATCAAAGGCGGCGAAAGGGAACTGGCACTGGGACTGGAATCATTGCATCTGATTCATCTTCCTCCGATCTAAGACCAGTTGGCTCTAACCTACCCCCACTGAGGCTAGAAGACCGTACTCGGAAATCAATTGTCGGATTGCCGAAACCTGTAATCCCAGAAGGAATAGAGGGATGTATTGGAAATACACCCTTATTCAAAATCAAGAGTCTTTCCGATGCAACAGGATGCACTATTCTTGCAAAAGCGGAGTTCTTGAATGGCGGAGGAGGAAGTCCTAAAGATAGAGTAGCCTTGAATATGATTATGATGGCAGAAGAGGAAGGATTCCTGAAACCTGGCCGAGGTGATACTATTTATGAAGGCACAGTTGGATCAACTGGTATTTCACTTGCAACTTTAGCGCGTGCCAGAGGTTATAAAGCATATATATGTATGCCCAATGACCAGAGCACAGAGAAGTCGGATCTTCTGCATCATCTGGGAGCCACAGTTGAAAGAGTAACCCCAGCACCTATCACTTCTACTGAACACTTCGTCAATCTGGCAAGACGAAGAGCGAAGGAACATACGGCCTCTAAAACAGATTCTAGTAGAGGATTCTTTGCTGATCAATTCGAGTCTCGTGCAAATTACCGGGCACATTTTCAATCTACAGGACCTGAGATTTATGCTCAGACGGGAGGTGATGTAAGCAACCAGACCTCCAGAATCTCACACACAATTTAGCTAACGATTTTCAGATTGATGCATTTGTGGCCGGTGCTGGGACAGGAGGAACCATCTCGGGTGTAGCACTCTACTTAAAACAAGAGCAACTTATGGGACAAGATCTCAAAGTAGTGCTTGCAGATCCAGAGGGAAGTGGTCTTTACAACAAAGTTAAACATGGCGTCATGTTCTCTGCAACCGAAAAAGAAGGCACAAGACGTCGACAGCAGGTTGATACTATTGTCGAAGGAATTGGAATCAATCGGTTAACAGAGAACTTCGAAGCGGGGCGAGAAATCATCGATGATGCCGTGAAGGTGACAGACTTGCAAGCACTCAAAATGGCGAGGTGGTTGGTAGAGAAAGATGGTATTTTTGTTGGGAGTAGCAGTGCTGTCAATTGCGTGGCAGCTGTAGCAACAGCGTTGAAGTTAGAGAAGGGGAGTACGGTGGTTACTATCCTTTGTGATAGTGGAACGAGGCATTTGAGTAAATTTTGGAAGAAGGTGGGGGAATTGGGCTTGGAGGAGGAGGGGGAACATGATGACGAAGATTTGCTGGCTCACTTACGTCTTTGACCCATTGGGGAATGAATCTAGTAATGAGCTCACCAAGCCATCACTCTTAGCGAGGAATTAGGAATTATATCACAGCTGGGTTTCACGAGCTAAAAGGACATACTCAATTGAGGTCACGCAATCAGCCTACTTCCAATTCCATGATATAACTTTGAAACATATGATAGGCCTTTGTTGCCCAGCTTCGTTTCAAGAAACCTACTCAGTCTTTGCTTCTCGCGTATAGTAAATATGGGAACGAACGGACATAAGCCTTGGATTGGTCACATTTGATGCAATTGCCAAGATATTTGGCGTCCGGTCGATACATCGATTAATGTTTCTGGGAACCAGGTGTATTCGCTCTAGGTCAAACCCCCGATGTGCATACCACACTACTCCTGCCATCCTCCCAAAAATTGAATTGATAGATGCAAAACGGAAAAGACAATCATAAGAGCGTCCTTTAAGCGATCATATCAACCCATCGTTTTGCGGATTCTCTCCTCCGTTCCACAGGTCTTGTGTTGTACTCTAAATTCATATACTTAGCCACCATGTTCACTTGCAAAAGGCGTAAATTCAAGAAGTCGCGTAAACTTACCGCAAGTGCTCTCCATCACTCTTCTGCTGATAATTTGGCAGTTGCTATTTTGCCAAGGCTATTGCATTCGTTGAGACGGTACCCGCTACCATCAACGAAGCCGGATTCAATCGCGTCTCCACGATATTCACAAGTATCATCTTCAAAGAAGTATCCTTTTTGGTCGACGTCTCCTTCTTCGATTAACTTGAATGATGAGAAGCCAAAAAAATCCAAGCTGCAAGAATGATCAGAGACATCTACTCTTTCCAAATAATTACTGCTGCAATCGCTGCTCGAGTACGTATCTATGACGAAGGCAACACTTAGGGCTGCCAGATTGGCAATGATAGTCACTATAATGTTTGGTTAGCATGTGGCTATAGTAAACTTTCATGTATACCATGCAAATAAATGCTCCATTAGAGAAAATAATGAAATACAGGAGTTAATTTGTGCAAAAAGGAAGAGTTCATGGTACTTACAGGTGGCGAATGTGGACGAGAGTATGAATTCCATTTTATTGGTATATGTAAATTTGAAAACATTGGTAGAAATTTGGGGAAAGTGAAAATTATATTGGAATTGCTGCTGGTGTAAATATTGTTCTGAAAGCTGGATTCAAGGGGGTTTATGTACACGGATGACCCAAGGGTTGAAGCTGTCGTTGCTGTGCTGTCGCCACATCTCTGAGACTGACTCGATTGGTATGTCGATTCTATGCAAACGCGGCAAGTCACACATTGACCGTATTCAATTCTTGGTCGATCTTTCTTGAATTTGACGAATGTTTTGACATGCATTACAGGTAATTTTGGTGAATATCGTCTTTGAGACAGCCCTGATCCGGGTATCACAGCCCCCTTTTAAGCACGCATCTATGGATGTACCAGGTGCACGAAGGCTGGCACGAAGTCAAACATGTTATTCTTCATGAAATGATTTGCCCTAATAAATAGATGTCGAGGCCGAATCGAAGCACCCTTTACCTCCTTGAAATGGTTTGAGGAAAGCAAAACAACTGTCAACTGTCCCGCTTTCTTCGCCTAGTACTTTTTTCGCGTCCATCATACTGTGCGGTTATGTCCTGTGATCGCGAGAAAATAGTTGACTGCCACATTTACGTTCTTCGAGGAAACACAAACTATTGATGTACTCTGTCGAGACAGAAACCACGCCATGCTATAGGTACTGTTCTGTTCTAAAGCGCCACATAAAACGACAACAATTTTGTTTGCAGAAATGAAGTCGCTATTCACAAGGTATTAGCGGTGGCATACTCAATTGAGCAAGCCCGCAGAGGTTCAACTCAGCTGAGGTCGTCTGTATTGCTTTTATTGCAGAGCTCTGACGTGGTGGTACTGTTTAAACCGCACAACGAAGTTCCGCAGATCAGGTTAATATCATTGGCCGAAGTTATTGGCAGATTACCCGCGGACGATCCTGTTGCGACGACGTGGTATGCCCTTGCGAAGACCACGTGAAAGGTCAGGGGAGCTCTTAAATGCTTAGATCAATACAGGATTCTTGTACAACGTGAGCTTTTCTGCATTCGATACCTAGCTATGCAATATAATGTGCCAATCTCGCAATATACTATCGGCTAAAACAACATCACCACTGATCCATAAATGGCCAAAATTATACTGCATAGGTATAGGTATGAAGATGATTCTAACGGCATCTAGCAGTACCTGTTATCAAGTCAATACACAGTGTATACACGATATGCCTGTTCCATATAACACCGGCAAGGACATTTAACAGAACCATGATGGGAAGAGTGTAGATTGAATCAAATGATCTACATGTTACTTACTTAGCTGATATAACCAAGAAGACAACCAACGAGGCCCGGGAATCATATTTCAATCTGTAGGACTTATGACTGAAAACTTAACAATTGCTGGATTTTTTAGCTAAAGGTTCCGCAGTAAGACGGGCTCGCTTGATAAAGGCTGCAACCTCGTTTAGACGGCAACTAGGACCGTTCTTGTTTTGTAGTCGGTCTATTACGTTCTTCACAGCCCAGGAGCCGAACCATCTTCCCAGATGGCCTCGATAACTGAGAATCTAGAATTTGGAACTGCCGCGATTCCTTGGAGTTTAAATCTCGAATCAGCCTTCTCAAACAACTGAGCCCATTCATCCGCATCTCGTTCTCTCCCATTCAAACATGATTTCTTTGTAAAGTCGGATCCTCTATTAATACTGTTAGTGACTGGTGTGCCAATTCACAGGAAAAGACAAACCTCATTCGCCTCTCTTCCCAACACGAAGTATTGCCGTCAGGTTTTGGTAGACAAACTTCTCCAACAACAATCTTGGCCCCGTGTTTGAGAGCAGGAATCAAATTTCTGAGTATTTGAATACTATATTTGTCAGACCAATCATGAAATATCCATCGAAACAGATATACATCGGCGCCTTTGATTGGCTGCTCCGTGAAGAAGTCATGTGCAATAATCTCTACTCGTCCCTTCACGTCTTCTGGAGTTTTGATACCTTCAAACACATCAGGGAGGTCTTGAGAGATACACATCATCTTTGGATAATGCCTTGCCAAGTCGATGCACATGGCAGCTCGCGACCCTCCCAACTATGCAATATAGAGAATTAGTATTCATTTGAGCGGGAAAAGAGATCACGCGCAGCACTTGATAAATAAGTTGAAGAAAGGAACAGAATTTCTTTGATCGGAAATTCGCAAAATTCGGGGTGTTAGACAAGGTTAATGGGGTGACATACCTCAACCACCAACCCCTCGCTCATGATCTTCCAATCATAATGTTCAATCAGCCCTGCTCTTTCCCATTTGCCCCCAGCATGGAAGAAAGTCATAACATCTGCAAATCGCTTTTCACGATGAGTACTTTTCTTCATGCCTTCGAAATAAGTATAAAGTTGGTTTGTGGCCAGGTTGTATCCGGTTTCGTTTGGCTCCTGGGAGTCCGGCCATTTTTCAATAGCATCCACCATCCGTGTGAAGGCAGGCCAAATTTCATCTGTTACAAGTCCCAACCATGATTCTACAAGGGGTATTGTAGCAATAGCTTTGGATATTGACGTGTGTGCTACAATCCCATCGCGTGGCTCTCGGAAAATTCGATGAGTCTTGGCCATGCGGATGATACGCCGAATATCCGCTTCAGGTATCCAGACCGTGTCAGCAATCTCACAGAAAGATGCTTCTCCGTCGAGTGGAAAACTTGATGCTAACTTCTATCGATACATCGCGTGAAGTGTTGGCAAAATTGTGATCTTGGTTGATTAGTAAGTGCTGATCTTTGAATTGAGAATTCACCAACATTCATGGAGGTGAGGACCCCAACAGGACCCGCTATAAGACTGTTCAATTCTTCTGTTGCCTCAAAGATAATGTTCTTGGAGGCTAAAATTTCTTTAGGAATCTGAGGCGTCTCGCTATAATTCACATCAAAGGATGGCGAGGCGATTCCATGAGACCGGAGGTACTCGTCCACAATTGTTGTTTGAGTCGAAATGATCGAGGCCAGTTCCGCAATCCTAGTTTGGGCCATGTTGTCTAATGTTTCTTCATTTTTAGAAGTAGAAGCAAGAAGTCATTTCTCAAAATTTAACGTCAACAACAAAATTCATGAAGAACAAGCAGGAATTGCATAGAAGGGTAGGCATTTCACCTACTCTCCTGACCCCCGTCTTCGCCCCTCTCTCGTATCAAAGGATAAAGAATGGCTCTGGTGTGATAGAGAATATGGAAAGTATTTCGTAGTTCCGTTGGATCCGAGTAACAACACGAAAACAAACATAGAATAATGGGATACAATACGTATCCATGCAAGGTTATGTTTCTGGTATAACGAAAATGACTTTTGAGATATCTTCTGATTGATCCGGCTAACACGATATGTGGCAAAGTTCTCTATGTATGTGGTCATACAGCCATAAAGTTATCATATGCATGCCTGCAACCCTGTAAAGAAATTGATCGATCTTGGTAAAGGTGCATTGAGTTAGGGCTTTATAGTTTAAGTTCTACTCTTCGCCTCGAGTTTTGACGATAGTTCTAGCATGAAAATATGAACCTATTCAAGCAAGTTTGTTTTACAAAGTCAATTTATTTACTTCCCTCTATCAGCTCAGCTTGAAGAGGAGAACTGGATGGAAAATACTAGGTATAATAGATGTTCCAAAAAGGGGATATGTCCCACATTTTGTCGATACGTCGAAACCGATACTACAAAATGCAGATATGTTGTATTCGCATTCAATCTTACGCACCGAAGCGAAAGCTTGTTTGACTCGCACCCCATTTCTATATTCGCTCTCTTGCAGTTCACGAAACTCAAGCTTTTTGAAAAGAATGCCTTGCAATTAGGAAGGGATCAAAATATACAGGTATTCGTTTTTCTGTCGGTTTGAAAATTTCAAGCGGTATTAAATATCAGTCGCGCAGTTCTTTTGGGGAAGCTCCTCTATTCGATCCTGTTGGTCACACAATGGAACGGCGCAGTCACTCGAGCACGCAGAACCCCTAAAATATGTACTGCGCCTCACTAAGACTTGTAGATTTATTTTTTAAAGCCTCCCGAATGGGATGATCTTCATTGCGGGAAGTTACGCCCCATAACTGCTGCAAATAATCGATCTTCTCAAATCCTTTTTAATTAGGAAAAAACCCTCATCCAACCAGAGATAAACTTCTATTGTGTAAAATATTATCTTCAGTTGTTGAAAATGTTTGTGTAGCACAGCTACCTGCTCCGTGAATCAATCATGACAGTTGAGCTGACCGAATCACCACAAACCGCCTCATCAGGGTAGTAGTTTGTAGGTGAACCAGCTTCTTTATTGTTAATATTCTTTCTTCGCCCCAATACTCATATGATCCAATTTTACTTAAAGGTCCGTTTTTCGACACCACTACCTTGCGCAACGTTGGAATTCGCCAACGTGAAAATACAGTTTCAACTGACCTGGATTTGTGGAAATTTTGGCTGTTCTTGACCAGGCCGTCGATATGTTCATTATATATCTGGAAGACAGAGGCTCGAATGAAGCACGCGTCGCAGCTGGCGTGGCAGATGTTGAGCTAGGGAGATTGAATGCAGAGAGATGGTATCTTGGAACATTCTTTGCTATGTACCTACTAGCTGTCTGAGTTGCAAAGCTTATTTTATAGTGCACTCTATCTTATGTCTCTCTTCTGATACCATTGATGTCCATGTGATGGACATGTGAAACCGGCAGGCCCATTACTTTTGAGAGTATCCAGTTGTAGGCATCATTGCATCCAAGCATAACAGATGCTGATAATTATTCTTGTGCGCCTTTACTAACCCCCTCCCACACCACTTCAATGGTGCCTAAATTGCTACCTTCTGGAATTCAAGCTTTTGGCTTTCCAAAACAAGGATTGGCGCTTGGAACAAAGTAGCCCAATCATCGGCATCGCGCTCGCGAAAGTTGAAGAGAGAAAGCATGATCATATCCATACCCCTGTACTGCCGTTAGACCTACCATGAAGAACTTGCAATCACAAACTGAACAGGTAAAGAAACCGAGTTATAAACATCCCTCGCAGCTTGCTCTCTAAGCAAGGGTATTGTGCCGGGCTCTGGAGGTAGGTGGTCGTAGCAAATGACTCGAGCACCAGGTTTCAACTGTGGAATTAATGCTCGGAGTATCTTGATGCAATAAGCCTCCGGCCAATCATGAAAGATTTGGCTAAATAAATATACGTCGGCTTGAACGATTCGATCAGAGAAGAAATCGTGCCCGATGATCTCGATCCTGTCTTGTACGTTATTTGGTAGAGTTTTTTTCGATTCCCTCAACAACCTCCGGCAAGTCTTGAAGAACAGCTTTTAGGTTAGGATAAGTTTGTGCCAGTTCGATAGAACTGTGACCTTGTGCTCCTCCAACGTCGAAAACTTTAGTAACAGTATCCCAGGGATAGCTCTTGACCAAAAAAGATGCCTGGTATGATACTGATACAGCGCTACTAAAACATATCATAGCTTCGGCCATACGACGGGACATTTTTAAACGACTTGAGTGATATTCGAACAGACCTTGGTTAGTGTTGTGGTAATGACTCCAGCCCTGGAGTAGCTAGCCTAAATTGACCATCCTTGTGGATGAGAGAATTTACTGTCTTGGCAATGTCTTCAGTCTCTCCATGATCTCTGATACTATCGAGCGTCTAACAGTTGTTAGTGTCTTTCGCGGAACTATAATTCTGTTCTTAGAGTCTTGTGAAAGCCCTGCTAATGGTCGATATCAAGCTTTCTGTTAAATCTGCACAGACGGGAGTACCTGATGGCTTGCAGACTTTTGTGATCGGCTCATCAACAGCTTGACGGCAGTTCGAATATCCTTGGAGCAGGAATGGATGTAATGTAAATTCATTGAGATTTTAAATTAAACGGTGCATCATGGCGCTCCTCTAAATTGGTCAATAAATTGATTCGCCAGAGTTCTCCTTCTTCCAACTTCTCCTCCGGACTGACCATCCGATCCGGTAGCAGCCGCTGTATTTTCTCCCTCCAATCTCCTCCTCATTCCTTCAAACCCTTCGCTTCTCTTCTTGACCTGAACGCCCACCATCCAGCCTGGTAATCTCCATCTCGTGAGAGCTGTAGGTAGCACATCGTTTCGCCAGCAATAACCAATAATCCAGCCGACCATTGCAGATATCAGTGAGCCTGGAAATTGGGAAAGACCCAGTTGAATAGCGGGGAGATATATGTAAGATTTATCCGAGAATGTAACTCCCACAAAGTTTTCTTCGGTCATAGGTGCAGAGGTAGCTGCAACTTTGTATTTGTATTGATGCGGAATAACGGCATGGTATTGGGCTAGGATGGCAAATATAAGAGCAGTTGGTCCTGCGGGTAGGTAATTTATCGCGTAGAGGGAAAGGGGTCGTAGAAGGATGACCAAGATTGGCGATATTATCGAGGTGAAGCAGAACGATAATATCAGGAAAGACTATAGGTCTACTCTCAGCAGATATTCACGGTAAATGAAAGAATGAAAAACTCACAGCAAATCTACGAGATCCCCATAATCTTTCCACCACTCTCATATTATAGTATGTTAACGCGCCAAAGAATACTTCTGTCGAGTTGGTATAGCATAGTTGATAACTAAGCATTCGCCATACTTGATGATATCGTAGCAGATGAGGATCTGCTTGTATATAGAAAAAATGCTTTGAATCCGTAATACTAGCGAAGAGTGAGGTTACGACAACCCCATAGACAAGGCTGCGCGTTACCGGCACATCTGTGAAACCGGTAGAGAGCATAACGACGTTCAGATCGGAATTTCGAAGCTCCAGATAGTGTCCCAATTATATTGCTGATTGTGTCGCAATTCGGTCGTTGAAGATCGAATTCGAACAATGCACTGAAGATTGAAGTGAAAGCAAATGCCAGATTGGCCTTTTCAGCCTTATGATGATGAAAGAATTAATAAAGTGGAGTGGCCTTATTTGCAGTATCCACTAATTCTTTACAAGGGTACTAGGTAACTCGTGGCATGTGCAATCACTAATGACACCCCTTCGCTTCCTTTGACTGCCCCCAAATTGCCCACCTGTGATGTCCATTTCCATGTTCGAAATTTCTTAAAGTTGGGCCGTAAAGTATCATTGGAAATGTATCCAGTGATTGATTCCTAGTCCAACACGTACTCTATTTTTGACCTAGGTAAGTTATGTCGATTACATAACGTCCTCACATCGAAACAAGTTCGAATCGGTCATATTAGGTGGACTTCTTGATGTTTGACATCAGAGAGCTTGACTATATAAATCCAGGTAGGAGACAGCCAACTCGTATCCCACAGTTCTCTACATTCTCACAAAAGCATTATATATCATATGATATAGTGATGGGGCTATTGCTATTCAAGATAACACATGTATCATCAAACACCAGATAATTCTTCCTTAACATTATTCTCATAAGCTCGCCGTCTACAAGCGTATCCATATCGAGTAAATACACATTACTTAGCAAAAATAAGAGACAGCATTCTTCAACGCAAGAAATAGTTTTATTCTATATAAGTCTGCGCATTACATATGATAAGGTCTAAATGAGCAGTCTCTAGACCATTTTGTTACCTATCACGGTGATGTCAATATTATGATCTCTTGTGACTCAATAAATTGCATCGATATAACTCAAGTGATGGAATGGTCTTTTGATACGTAGCAGATATCATCAACTCCCCGTCAAACAAACGAGTAGATCGAAATGAAAACCTCTCCCCAATCCATTCTCGATTGTTACTCACTTGCTAAAATGCCCTCGAGCGCCAGCTCCTAAAGCTAACAAAACTTCGGTGACCGATGCGCAAGAAGGAACGGTTTCCTGAAGAGCTGAAGTACACTGAACTTCTTACGCATCGGTCACCGAAGTTTTGTTAGCTTTAGGAGCTGGCGCTTTGCTCTTGCGGTTCATATCAGCAAGTAGAGTGGCCAAGCTCGAAAATCCTTCGTGAAACATGGGTTCCTTTTCATTGGCGATTTCAGGATTTTTGGTGAGCTTCTGTCGTTTGTTTGATTCTCGATTCTCTCGGTGATGGAGACGATCTTGATGAGGTTGGTGGCAGTTTGGTTACTGGTTTTGGAGCTCTTTTGAAGCTAGATGCCTTGGGAGATGTATCTACGCAAACAATTCTTTTTGGCGCAGAAGCTTTAACTTCAGAAGTCTTGCCGCCCAAATCCTGTGGTCGCGCAGTAAGGGAATTTTCGAGCTTTGACTTTGGCGATATAGATGAATCACTGGCATCGACTTGAGTGCTTTTCGGTGTTTCTCCCGCCGCTGGTGATTTGTGCTTCAAATAATGGGTCACTCTCTTCCATTTGGGTTTCTCTCCTGGAAATTCATCCGACTCGTCGGCAACTACGAAAATATTAGTATCTTCACCCAGTTGATCGAGCAAGAAGTACTAACAAAGTGTCTCCCAGGTCCATCGCTCTGCCATCCAATATCTCTCCGCATCTGGAATATTTTTGAACATACTTAGATCGACCCGATCATGACTTTCAGTTAAAATATCAAGCACTTGTTGTTTAACATAGCCGTAGTCGATTGCTTTGGAGAGCATCAAGTCGTAAACACTTTTGTAGACTTCCATTGTGATAGATCAATAGTCGATCAATGAGTTGTGATTCCAAGGGTTTTATTGTTTGTTATGAAAATCTGAAAGGTTTTGTAGTGGGCAAAATTACAATTCAACCTCGGGTGATCAATTCACTTTTAAAAATAAGAGAGTTGATTTCAAATGTTCAGACTGGATACATGGAAGCTGGGAGGAGAGTCGTTCTGATCACAGATCTCGCTTCCTCTCACCATTCGCGTCTACCAAAGAAAAAAGAAAAAAAGAGGCAACAAGCAGAATGACAATCATGTGTTGACTAGAGGAGTACCTTTGATATGGGATTCTAATCGTTCAGTTGCGGTTAATGATTCCTGGAAATCACTATAATGATGAATGAAGTACTCCACCAAGTAAAAATGATTACAATGTAGTGGTCAAAAAATTGCACCAAGACGGAGGATTTCTCTATGAAATGATTTCAAGAAAAAAGAACACATCGAGTGCATGCAAGCACATGTATAGCAGATATCAGAGCGATGATATAGCGAAGAAAGGCCTGCTATTTCTTTAATGGGATGCTGTAACTACCTAGTAGTCTAATACTACTTTTTGAGCAGCCGACACGATACCCAGACTCTATTCTAGACATACTTGAACACCGATTAAACCACGCTACAGAGTTATGGCAACATCTGGATTCATGCAAAAACGTCACCTATCTCACAATTTCCACCTACAACTAAACAATTCAAGCCTTCGATTCGCGCCTTCCAACAAATCCGGTGCATCATCTTACAACTAAAATGAAACAATATTTCATCCAGTAAGATGAATGCCCATTCGCATCCTATCTACCAAATCCCCAATTAACCTACTGACCAACGAAGTCCCTCACACTGGAACTTCCAAAAAGTCCACCCAAAAGCACCCCCATACCCGCAATGCCCAAATAATGCCATACACCCACCCTAGTCTTCAGAAACTCCACCCTCGACATGAATGAAGCATTATTCGGCGCAGGGATAGAAGCTGGCACATCACGTTTCTTTTCCGACTTCGATCCAGAGACAGAAGCTGGCACATCGTTATTCTTTTCCGACTTCAATTCCGAGGCAGAAGCTGGCACATCGCTCTCCTCTTTCGGTTTCGATCCAGAGGCACGACCTCCCCTTTTGGCCAACCATATCGGTTCCGGATACGGTTCTTTTCCAACTACATCATCATTTGAGCCTATAACCTCACATCTCCATCACTTCAGACACTTACACAAATCTTCCCAAGTCCATAGACTTACTGCCTCGGCTTCTTGTTCTAACGAAGCTAACTGAAGACGATTTCCTGCTTCAATGTAAACGAAAAATGTGTTTCGGATATATCTTTCGGAATAGTTGAATGGGGGGCGCGTGCCTTTGTCGCAAAGCACTTTGAGGAAGATTTGTACGTCCATTGAGAAGAGTGTTAGGATATCAATTGATACAGCTATTGATGGATAAGTTTATGGATTGGTATATATTGAAGAGGGGTTTATGTTCAATGTTGTTTTCATAATGAGAAGATAAACCTATGGAAAGTATATGATAGTATAAACAGATCTGGGCTGCGCCTGCTGGCTCAATTGTGGTCCGCCCCTTCCCAATCGTGAGAAACAATTCTGAATATCTTGACCTTGAGGGTAGAGCCAGAGTAGAAAAATATCATATTATGCACAATATTTTACCCTAACACAACTCACCTCATTATAAGCATGTTGAAATCAAATATCCAATTGCCCACCAAGAGAGTCATTTCTACAATGTGAACTAACTATAATTACTCCAGGTAAAGGGATAATACCGACCGAAGCGAGGTCAGCAACACCAAGCAAGGCAATGCACACCCCTTCCAAACCTCACCTCGCAACAACCTCCTGGCCTCACCAAATACGGACGAGTCCAGGAAATTACATTCAAAATTGTATTTGTACCATGCATCAAAGAAAGCAAGTGGAAGCAAATGAATAAATGAATATTAAAACTATTTGTAGATAGAAGGAAGTAAGTAAATGAATGAATTCGAAAAAAGCTAGATCCCAAGAAAAGAGTTTCCACATTCCAACAAACCGACTCAAACCCATGCCCACCTGAAAAAAAAAGGAAGTTCCAAATAAACATATTTGTTACAAAAATTGGACAGTGTGATGCTGAATTATTTTGGAATTAGGATTTTACCGATACGCTCTCTTCCAAATGTTCGAAACCGTATCCATTAGAATGTCCGATGTTGACTCCAACCTCAACGCCATTAATTTCGTCGTTACGCGGCCATTCTGCTTGCTCCAATTGCTCCAATTGCTCGTGCTGATGGTGTCCATGATGCACAAGATGATCCCTATACGTATCGTGATCGTGATGTTCGAAGTGTTCCTCTTTCGCAATGGTGTCTTCACGCTCACTGACATCCTCTGCGGTAATTTCCTCTTCCATCTGCACTTCCACGCTGGAAACATCAACTCCAATATCTGCACCAACACCCGCACTCACATCCACAGCTTCAACACCATTCCCGTAGTCCACTGCATTTCTCCTAGCTTGTGCCTGTGCTTCTTCCTCTGCGGTGGCCTGCTCAATCCATGGTAACAATTTTGACTCAATGTTACTCTCAATATATCCATTCCCGCTTTGTTTGTTCGGACTACTACTCATCACCACATCCGACCAAGGCATCTCATTCGCATGTTTACCCGTCATGTTGTCCCTCCCGTCAACATTTACACCATTGACATCAATATCATCTCCATTCCATGTGCTCTGTGTTTGTTTCTCCTCTTGTGTATCATTGTTCCAAGCGTGTTTATTGGAAGGTTCAATATGTGTACTTGTATCTGGCCAAGCCAAACCCTTATTTTCCTCACTTTGTTCCCAAGGGGTACTAGCCGGCACGGAATAGTTTGCCCATGCTGGATCCGCATCGAAGGATTCATTAGCATTGACTGTATTGACAGGTATATGGCCATAATAATGGCCGCTCACATCTCCATAAGCTCCCATATTAATCCCTGCGGAATTGTTTAGAAAATTATCGATTTGATTCGTAGGATCGGCTTCGTTTACCAGTGTTGATTCACTGTCGACAGTTGCATGAGATACGAAACTAATATTTTCATTGGACATGTCGTAATGCTGAGCAGGATATGTGTAGCCCGTTGTATCGAAGGGAGATTGAAGACTAGCTGTGTGTGGAGGGGTAGCAAGGCCTTGAACAAAGGAGTCAAGAAGATTAGGTTGCTGGAGATGAAGAGGTGATTCGGGCCAGGAATTGTAGTGTTCGAGATTGGGAATATCCTGGTGAGGGTGTGGCGGTGGTGACATGCACATGTGGCGTGGTGGAGCGGGGTCAACATATCGCCAGGTGGTGTCATTTCCCTCTCCAATGCGAGCTTTGTGAAATGTCCAGATAAGAATGGCTCGCCGGATGAATGGCATTCGTTCCCCGGCTGAAGACTGTAATTCTTGATACATTGAAATTTGATCAACGTATTCCCGAATAGAGTTTGAAGGGCGACTTAATCCATTCCCACCATATGACTGTGGAAGACGTTTCTTTTCAATCTCAAAATGAAGGTTCATGAGCTGCGTAAATGTGTATGCCCAAGTCTCAGCAGGTATGGCGACTTTGATTCGGGTCTCGCTGTCAGACATTCCAAGGACAGTCATTGGCAACGCCGTGCCTTCTAGCACAGGGTCTCTTGCAGGGTCGCCGTAAAGATCCGCGGGTTTAATTAAACTTGTCACAGACTGCCAATTAGATCCAGCAAAATCCTTGCCAGGTATGGACACCTCCATGCGAGTCAACAACTCACTATTATCCGGAGCGTGAGTTTTCATGAGATCCAACGACACATCCATATGAATGATGTCACAGTTCAGATCGTTTATAGAATGCAATTGTGCTAAGTGAGGGAACTTTTGTCGCCAGTGAAGGATTGATTCAAGACTTCCGCGGGGCTTCGATGACGACAAACCCGAGTATCTATGGAGGACGAGACCATCTCTTCGAAGATCTTGTTCGGTTTTCATGACCCCGTTTCGTTCATTTGGTACAGCAAATGGTGTCATGAGCAACCAAAATGCAGCAGGCTTCATAGGATGATGATTGCTGAGTATTATTTGATTGAGTGCGTCATATTGATCGCGGCGCTTACTAGGTAGCCGACCTTGCGATAGTGCTATAAGTGTAGGGTCCTTTTTAAATGAATCCTCGAAACCATTCTTAGGACCCTTATTCGGAGGAAAGAGACGTTGATCTAAGAAGCGTTAGACTACATTTCAGATATCTCGCTGTAGACTTCTTACATAGTGCAGGATGAGGAGTCAGGAACCCTTTCAAAACCTGAATGTGACTAGAGACCTGCTTCCTTGTACGCATCATAGTTGGATCTGGACGCTGCCCCGGAGGAAGTGTATTCTTGTATGCTATCCAAAGATATTCCTTGATGAGCTCATTGCGGCCATGAGGCTTGCCCCTGAAAGAAAATTTCCGTCTTCCCATATAAGGGATGGCAAGAAGAGCTTAGAACTTGTCAGTTGTTATTTCACATTGATGATGACTCTACTAACCATCAAGAAATGCATCCTCAAGAACAACCGGCCACTTCGAATCACCTTGGGTGCTTCCATCCCGATTTGCTCGAGCTCGGTATGCTTGATACTGAGGCGAATCAACTATAGGGTTGCGGTTACTATGTCTATTAAAGCGTTGTTGCCGGTTGTGCCGCTTTCGAAGTTCCAAGGTACTGCCGGCGGGCAGGCGCAGAGGCTGCGATGGCAGAGTAGGCATAGAATACATTGACCTTTCTTGGCCTCTCATGTGATGCCTCTTGTTATCATGATATGAGCTCCCCGACGCCAGGTCGTGAAGCTGAGCGTTACCTGCAGAATCCGAAAGAGGCTCTTTGAGCCTTGACAGCCCACTGGAATCGTCCAGTTGAAGCTGTTGCGATGTGTATCCTGATGGCAGAATATTACGAGGATCTTCCATCGACTAGATGGTGTGATTTAGGTTCGAGAATGCTTCGACGGGTTCAAAATTCCAGTCACTGAAGCATTTGCACCCGAATTCGAGGTAGGCTGTGTAGGAAAAATGCGTATTTGCTCGACGAAGAATCAAGATTACAGTAAAAAATGTTTGGAGGAATGGCAGCGGAAAGCTTAGAATGAAGTTGCACAAGGGAATGTCAACAGATTAAGAATGAAGTAGGAGATGTCCTGATGGCTTATTAAGGAAGCAAAGTAGATTGAATGTATATGGCTAGGATGCAGGGCTGGTTCGATGGGGATCAGCCAGAATTACCTTCATTGATAGCTCAGGTAAACGTTTGCAAACGCCACAAAGCTTACAGAGCTCAAAGACCAAAATAGCCCCACCTCTGATCTCACAGACGTAAGGAAATCAGGTTGCGGGGAAAGTCACAACAACGTGAGGAATGCTTCATTTGCTCGAGCATGCAATTTCCTCAGCACCAATATTTCTAGAGCCTACGAGTATGATTGTGATGAACACTCCAAGCACAATAGCAACTGGGAGGTGAATAATCATTACATACAATGATGATAATTCTTATCTTTGTATGGCGCCCATCGAGGGCGGAGAGAACTTGATGAGATGACGAAAGCATTTCAAAAGTACCTTTAAACTTACTGCGACAAATAATCCCTATAGTGCTGAATATCGGACCATCAATAATTAGATTTAAGTAAATAGTTTCCCTTCCATTCAATTGTGAAAGGGTTTCAATCGAGGGTTATCTGCAGGGGTGCCATTGAATTGTTCGTATATAGCTTCGGCAAGGGAGATAGACGCTTGCCATTTTTGCGAACAATATATCCAGGGAATTTGATCTTAGTAGAATATTCAAATTATTGATAAATACCTACAATAAGTTTCCTCAATCCAGATCCGCATCGTTGCCTTCAATATTGAATTTTTTGCGACCTCCCCCGGTAAGATTTTGTAAGGCAACTTTGTTGACTTGAGATCCGACTTTCTTCTGCATTTTTTCAATCTCTTCTTCTGCGTCAACAGTTTCTTCGGAAGCGAAGTCGATTACCAGACGACGGCCAAGAAGATGGGTATCCTTGAGAGCCTCTAGTGCATTCTCCGCTTCACGAGCCGTAATGAAGTCTGCAAAAGCGAAACCACGTGTTGAGTGATCGAATTTCTTGGGCATACGCACCGATCGGAGCTGCCCATACGTACCAAACAGTTTTCGAATATCCGATTTGGAAGCTTCGAACGGTAAATTCTTGACAATGAGTTTTGTACGTTTGCCTGCCAACTTCTTAGCTCTGTCCTCTTTCCTTTTCTCCTCAGCAGCATCAGCCCCTTTGTGCGACGCCTTAACCAGCAACTTATGATTGTCAAGTGTGTATCCATCCATTGCTTTGATTGCCGCCTGTGCTTGGGATTTAGTTCTGAATTCGATGAAGCCAAAACCCATACTAAGAACTTGGCCAGGTTTCTTTGGATCCGTCTTTGTATTAACGCGTGCCGATAAAAAGCCATCAAGGGGCTTGAAAATTTCCGTGAGACGTTGACTGGTAGTGCTGAAGTTAAGATTACGGACGAACAATGTAGTTGTATCCACATTTTCAACGCCACTATCTCTTTCGAGAAGATCAGATGTTGATAATTTAGGATCTGCTGCGTTGTCCGCATTCCTGTTGATTGTTGCCACCGGCTGAGCAGGTGGAGGTCCTGTGAAAAGGTCCTTGGGCGCCTTTTCTAGGAATAGTACAGTGTCCTTCATACGTCGATATGCAAGGCTTGCAAATGCTGCTCTTGCGTGTGTTGGCTGTGCAAATTCAACAATTGCGATCGTACCAGTCGGGGGCATGAGAACACGAATGACCTGACCAAATTCTTCGAACATCTTCCGAAGTTCTTCTAGAGTCATGCCATAGGTGAAGTTTTTGACTAAAATGGCTGTATCGCCACGCTCACGTTTCTTGAACGCATCAAGATCAACTCCATTATTCGCAAAGTACGATTTAGTTTCTTGGATGACCGAAGTCTCAGCAATGGCTTGCTTGACTCCAGCATCTGCCGAAGTTGGGTCAAGAAGCTCAGATTTTGATACCCCCAAACGTTCAGCCACCGATGAATTGACTGCATCTTGATTCATATACAAAGAGTTCCAATTGAATGTGCTAGAAGAAGAATCGGCCTTCTTCTTGAGAAGTCTTTGCTTCTTCAAGGGAAGCTTTGCTATCGCAAACTCATCTAGCTTGTTGTCTCGTTTAGCTGCAGCAGGTAATATATGCAGCAACCTTCCTTGGAAAGGCTCGCCATCGACATTATGATATGCTTCAGCAGCAGCATTTGGATCTGTGTATTGTACAAGGACAAATCCTTTACTGGTACCTTTGGCGTCTACTGGCAAGTGTATCTAAAAAAATTGGTCAGTGAGCCCTACTAAAACAAATCAAAACAGACAAAAAATGGCTGACGATAGCTTTCAGAAAACACGAAGCATCTACTAAAATATTCGTCCAGTTCACATCACATGCTTTATAGCATAAGCTGTCCCTATCTGGATATTCATCATAAAGCTGGGAGGAAAAGAAAACATGCTGACAAGTTTTGTTACTTACCTCTTCTAAAGCTCCGTATTGTTCAAAGTGCTTCCGCAGATCATCCTCTGTTGCACTGTATGGTAAGTTTCGCACGAACAGTCGTCCACTGGCTTTGATCGTTTCAAGTGTCGCATCCAGTTCTGAAGGTGAATTCTCCGTCTGTTCTCCTACGACTTGTACTTCATCGACAACCGTATCTTCAACTGCTGTATTGGGTTTTGTTTCTACTGCAACCACCTCTTCAACATCCTTGACGTCCAAGTTTTGTGTTTTGGGAATGATATCTTCCGGATCCACTATATCTAATAGACGATTCGTATGACTCCTCAACCAATCATCATCCGAGGCTTCAACGGCATTGGAAGGTGCATCGACCATCGCCTCATCCGCTTGGTTGGAACTGTCGGCAACAATAGTTGAAGGAATCGGTGCAATAGACGCTTTTGATTCGATGGGGGTTGCAGGAGCCTTCTTAGCCTTACTAGGTACGGACTGATATTCGTCGTCGCTTTCTCCCTCTGGCACTTCAATGGCCTGTAACTTCGTTGGCGGTTCCTCCATATCAGCATCCATGGTACCAGCTTTCCACATATTCGCGTTCGATTTCGAGGCCGGCTGCATGACCTCCAAAAATTCCTGTAGCTTGGGGTCTGCAATATCGACATCGCTTCGTTTCCGCTTGGTTCCAGTATTCAGGCTCTCAGAGACTTTTGCATCCGCCTCTTGCTTCAGTTGCCGCAGCTTGTTATTTTCCCGTTCTTGTTCACGTTGTGCTTTCCTCGATATAGGTAAAGATGCATCTGATATCTTTCACGATCTCAGTACAAATCTCTTCACAATTTGATGTTTTTCTCGAGGATCACTTACGGGCCTGGCAATTTCCACGCCAATCTTTGACATTCGTACGAATGATTTGTTGAAGTATTTGACTGCTTTTGCAGCTTCTTCTGGTGTTTTGTATCCAATATAACCGATTCGTCGGTGAGAGATCAACTTTGCATCGGTAATTTCTTGCTTCGCACCGAAATGCGTTTTGAATTCATCCTCAGTGATATTTGGAGGAAGTCCCTTGATGAATATACGAGAAGAGGCCATGTTGAAACGTTGATATTGTAACTGTTTGTGTTTTTCGTAATTTATCTGCGCATTGATTTGATGTGATGGATTATGACGGCGCAAAGTTACGTTTTCGCAGGTTAAGAAATGAGAATGTTCGACTATCAAAATATTTTTTCTTAGGAAGGATATCCGCAGCGGAGCTACTCTAGCATATTTTTCCTTAGCCTTGAGCTTAATTGAGCAGTGCCGCAAGGTGAGCCGTGCTCAACACTTGATGCAAGAAAATCCGCAACGAAATCTAGACATGGGTACAACCAATAGGAACGACGTACTAGGTATTAATAAATACGGCCATCATTGTTAAAAAATTGAAAAGCAGCAACTTCCCTGTGATCGATTCCAATAAATTAAATTATAACTATACATCAACATTTGTCATCCAACTTCAAGATCTTGTCCTATGCCCTCACCATTTGCGATAACTTTATCGTGAACCAGATCTTGTCAATAGATTGCCTAGTCTTTGGATCGCTGCAATACTTACCTAGTACTCACTTGCATTGCAAAACTTCGGCTAAATTATCAGCCTTTCTCTCTTCCTCCTTTCTCCACAACTTCCGATTGTATTCTAGAAGAGACAATTCCCTATTTCGATAACTCTACAAGCATTGCAATTACACATTTAGAAAATCAGATCAACACGCACAACATCTAAATAACCAAAATGGCAGCCTCTCAACAACCAGCTGAAGAGTCCCTGGCAGGTATGTATAAGTCCCGACTCTTCAAAACTTCTGTTCAGCCGCTCCGGGGAGTTTTTGGTAGTATGCTAGCTAACTATGATGTACTACAGCTCAGATTAAGTCGGTCGACATGGTACGCTCTTCATACTCTCTGCGATGATACGCGACGGCTACTAACTATTTAACAGAGCGACGACATGTCAGACGAGGCTATTGAAGTTTGTATGTCTTATCCTATAGATGCGATCACAACGGGGGCGGTATGAATGTATCCATAAGATGTTAATGGAATATGCAGGTCGACAAGCTATGGCTAAACATTCGGTTGAGAAGGTATGATATTTTTTGTTTCGATCTCCTTGTCATGCGCTAATATGATCTACCATAGGATATCGCACAATACATCAAGAAAGCTGTACGTACTTGAAGCTCGCGCTAATGTAGCAAACAATGAACGAGGTACTAAATTGCCAAATTAGTTTGATGAGAAACGAGGTCCAACATGGCATTGTATCGTTGGTCGAAACTTTGGATCATTTGTCACCCATGGTATTTTGCCCTTGAGCCTCAAAAAAGTTGTTTCTCCTATCTGACTCTTTCACCGCAGAAACGAAACACTTCATCTACTTCTATCTCGGCCACTGCGCGATTCTCCTCTTCAAGACCCAATAAATGTTTCGATTTCGCTCACAAACGGCACGAACAGCTCTTACTTTTTTGAGAAAGGTTTCAATGTAACAATGCAGAGGATATAAAAGAGGACAATCAGTAATGAGATGAAGCGGTGTTTAGGAAAGGACGTCACAAATTGGCCCTGGAGTTTGTTTTTTCAATTGTCGGATAAGTTATGGTATCAGGAGAAATTGAATCAGATTTCTTACCAATTGTGTGTGCAATTTGCGGTGTGTGGCTCTCGTTGATCACCAAATAATCAGCCGTGAAGTTCATTGTCTGCCAATCGTCGAAAATTTCCTTTTCAAACGCCGGTGTCTTTCAAGCGCGAAGGAGGGTGTATTATCGATCGGGAGGGGCATAAAATGTCGTCAAGTATCATTTGTGTTCTGGTCATAGAATGTCTCTCGGGGTACTTCAAGCAACCACAGCCAACGTCCATTCGAACGATACAACCCAGTTCAATCGACTCCGGCCTTCCTGTAATATTCCATTTTCCATTCTTTTACAAACTCCAAATCCAGGATTTTGCACTTCCAACCCCGGCTTCTACGGCCTTTCAAAGCCCATACATCCATGTGACTTCCAAAATCGAGAATCAAACCTCCCCTGATCGAAATAAGCGTAAGCGCCTCGTATACTCCCGATCCCAAGCAAAACCCAACCAAAAATCCAACACAACCGTTGCAAATTCCAACCTCAGCTCCAACCAAGCTCCAACAAAACCCCAGCTCCAAAACTCAGCTGCAACCCAATACCGATACCGGTCCGTCGGTACCGGTCTATCGGTATTCGCTCTGTGCTGTACTCGCTTGAGTATCCTGACGACAAATTTTGATGTGTACGGATATACCTAGGTAGGTAGGTAACTTCAATACCCTGGTTTACCTGGACGCATTTGACTTCAGTACATTTATACTCAATTCAGCTGTGTGAAATTAAAAATACAAAATATATGGAGCTACTGGGTAGCTAATTAATGTGACTACCTAGGTACAGGAATCTACGATGGTCGTTGCAATATCAGCTCATCATTCCACTTTTTTCTATTTTCCTCACAGTTACATCATATCATACTATATCTTCCATAATATCTGCACGCTTACCCATCCCCCTCCGTAATATTCCTTCCACCCCACTCATCCTCGATGAGCGAATTCAACATTAAGTTGTATTATAAAGCAAGATTCTTTTACATCACATAAGCATTCACATGCCAAGCATCATATATTATCAAATTTGATCTTTATTCTGATTTTGGCTTCTGCTATAACGATTTGCATCCCGAAATCCACTTCTCTCTCCCCCTATCTCTCTCTATGGCATATGTAATTACTCCCCATAATCACCTGTATCTGTGTCTTGACCTGTATCTTGTCTTTCATCTCCATCTTCAAATGCAATCCCCATATGTGCAGTAACCGCATATCAATCATCCTCCCGTCGTTCAGCAATGTGCAATTCTCCATCCATTCATCCCCTGCCCAATTCCAAACCCAGTCCCAGATGCCTATCCCCAAACTTATATATCCACATTACGCATTCGCATCCTGAGGCATATCCATAAACCAGATGACCCAGAAACTCCTTTTGATTCAATGGAGCAAATAGACTCCCAGAGATAGAAAAAAACGAATAAAAGAAAGAAGACGCCGAATCCATTCCGTGTCCATTCCCAAAGGGTATTTAGTTGAAGCTCCATCCACGGAGAAGTAAAAAAATCTCAAATTTTGTGAAAACAAGAAAGTAAAATGAAATTGAAAAGTATTCGGTTTTGCCTGCCGTGGTAAATGCCCGTGTTACTCCATATGCAGAAAACAGATAAATTGAGAAGCCTGCCGCTTCACCTGTCGTGTAAAGTGTGTATGTGTATGTGTGTGTGTGTGTGTGTGTGTGTGTGTGTGTGTGTGTGTGTGCAGTAAACGGATAATATAATCGCAGTCAAAGCAGTCGTTTTGTGTTGAGAATTATCGCGTGTAGCGATTTAAGGAAGACCGATTCAGTCGTGTAAAGTGAGAAGTGGAGCAGAGCCATTTCATTCTTCGATGATCCCCTCCAAAATCTGTTTCTTCAAGTCGCTAAGGCGCTCATGCATTGCGAGAAGCTTCTCTTCCTCCAAGGGATTCTTGACCTTCGATGTTGCCAATTCGTTATGAAGCTTGAGATAGATAGGATAAAATCTCTTGTAGTTCTCAGCCAAATCCAATACACCAGGTCTCAAGCGGCGGGTACTATCGGTGGATGAGACTGACGAGGCAACACTGGATGACTTTTGGTGGCGTTTGTGAATAGGTGATCGATTGTTGCGAGTGTTGGACAAAGTGTGATGATTGGCAGGAGAAGTAGATGTCGATGATCGACCACCAGAAGATGTATTTCCAAAATCCGATGCATTGGTTGGTGGTGAGGAAGCCAAAGGTGATGATTTCTGTGGGGAGTTTGCTTTGCCTTTGAAGGAATTCGAAGAAGAGGTCGTAGAATTGGAGCTTGGACGAGATGATTGACTAGCGTCTGAGACTCGATGTGAATTGGTAGTATCCTTCTTGATCTTCTTACTCAAAGGTAAGCTCGAATCGCTAGAATCCATTTCTTCGTTGCGACCTCGTTTGGTGTTGGCATTTTCTTTCTTGACTGGGGCCTTGGTAACTTGAGGCTTCTTGATTGGAACTTCTTCTTCGTCGGATTCGACAACATATTGGGAAGAAAGAGGCTTTGCCGCTGATGCTTTTGGCTTTTCAACTTCCTTCTTCACGGCCTTCGACTTCATAGTAGCTGCTGCTGTTTTTGGAGGATTCTTAGAAAGTAATCTTTTGGCCTGAGCTTCTTTTTCGCTAAGTTTCTTGGGCTTAGTTGTTGGTGGTCCTGAAGCTGATCTGGTTGTAGTCTCTGTCTTCACCTTTGAAGCCATTTTATCGCCAAATACGTCTTCCTCGTCGTTGGATTTTAATTTCGCAGCAGCGCTATTGGTAATTGAAGCTTGCACCTTACTGAGGGATTTTCCAGTACCTCGCTCCGATTTGGGCAAGAGCTTTTCCCACTCAGGTTCCGATAAGCCCAATCTCATCTTATCGAAAATCTTAACCGCATTATCAATTGCTCTCTGACGCTCGGCGTCGCTTCCGTATTTGAAGTTGAATACGTCGAGCTCTTTGTAGTAATTTTTGCGGAGTTCCCATTTTCCAGTCGATGTATTGAGGTCTCCCACCTTCGCAATTGCCTGCTTGAGGTCATCTTTTGGACCAGGAATTCGATTGTTGAGTTCCTTCTCAGACATTGGTTCGAGGGCCAGTAGGTGGACTACAGGTTTCCTACTGCTCTTGGCATTCTCGGCTTGTTGCTGGGAGAGAGACTTAGTCGCACCTAAAGCTGGACTTCCTAAGCCAGAAAGGGCGGGACTGACTGGCATCGATTTGGTTGCATCGTTTCCGAGCCCCTTGCCCAGGAACTTCGATTTGCTTGTGACCTTGGAGGCTCCTCGTTTTCCAGGGATTTGATTGATGATTTTTGTACTACTGAGGTTAGTTCCCTAGTCCACTTGCAGCAATCTAATTACTACTCACGTATTCCCATCTTTCTTCGCTTGAGCTGTGGCCATCGATTCCCTCAAATTTTCTAACGCTGTATCCTCGCCTGCAGTTGCCGAAGTGGGCTTCTTGCTCATCTTCATGCTTTCCGCCTTGTAACGAGGTTGCGCACCTGGCCCCAATAACTTCTTGTTGGCGAGGGTAAGCTCACTGAGTACCTGTGGTTTCGACATATTGAAGTTGTCCGAGTCCGTATCGTTGGAATCCGCAGTCTGGAATACTTCGTATTGGAATGGATCGTGGTAAGTGGAAAGGATGTGAGATTTGTTGCCATATATCAGATTCTAGTTTGCAGAAAAGGAAATCAGTTAGCAATTGTTTCTGTTCACACAATCAAGTAAAATGCTATTGTTATTATAGCCAAACATGAACAATTGGTGCCGTACGCTGGAAACGTTCGGCTACCAAAAATCATTGAAACCATGAGGAGCGGGATCTCTTACGGGATGTCCGCCCAATGATAATTCTATTGGTTTGTTATTCTGATAACATTTGATCATGTCCTCGATCATTGCATTGCTCAAAGTCAAGCCAATAGCAGGTGTAACATTTGTGGCAGACTTGTTGGAGGGTGGATTACTCTCCAGCCTCAAGCCGGCTTGGGGAATATCTAACGATGGAGACATCTTGTGGATTTGACTGAACAACTCGGGTTGAAACAGTAAGGTGGTTTTGTTTGTATGATGGTAAGATTTTGAGGTTATAAGGTGTATTCGTTCTCTCTCGTTCTGCTGGCTCTGGCCAGGGATCGCTCTTAAATGAGGTTCAGCATGAAGTCGAATCACAAGTTCATCTACCAGCGAAAAGGGTGAATGAGTATGATTTCATAGGTAATAAAAGTTGACCACTCTGAATCTTTGAACAATTTGCAATGAATGATTCGAAATTCGATTACATATAGAATAGAATAGTAACAATTATCTGGTGTGAATGAATCAACCTTACAATCAATTAAGTGATGAAGTTAGAAGAAGAGTGAAGTCGTAGGAATCTCTACGGTATGGAAGTTCGGAGAGACATGAACAGCCCTTTGTGTTGGAGAAGCTAAACTAGGTCTGGCTGGGCTGGGTTATGGGCTTGTGTGGGTATTTAGAATAACTCGCCTCCACCTCAGATCATTTTTTGATTCGCTGTAAAGTGCACAAGATGCACAAACTAAATTTACTAAGGGTGATTCGGAAAAGCGTGGATATATTTGTGTGGATGTTTGGGTTGTCTGAACAATGTGAGACCCTCTTTTTTGATTTATTTGGAAAGTAAGAAAAGTATTAGTATTACCCAAGTACCTAGATAAAGAGAATACTAATACTGGATCGTATTGTATGATTTCTCATATATTTAGATGGAGAAAAAAACGAAGAAAGGGTAGAGTTTGAAAGGAGAAAGGGGTGGTAGAACAACAAAAAGATTATATCAATTTCCTACCGCTCTTTCATCAAGAACATGCTATTATTATCATTCATTGTTGCTGTTATCGTTATGCAAGTTCTTGCTGGCTGGCTGGTTGGCTGGCCGGCTTGCTTGCTTTCTTCTCAGGTCATTCAGTAGGTATTTAAGTCACTCTCGATAGTCAGTCATGCTTCCTCTCTACACTACCTTTCCTAGTACTTCCGTACATGATTCTCCCGTACGATTCACCGACTGGGGTTCTTGGTTGCAACATGAACAGGGATATGATTTAGGTATGGAAAGTCATTTAGTAAGGATGCATCGTATATCACCGATATGATTATGATATGGGTAGGTAGGTATAGTCGGGGCGTCTTCTTGGTCTTTCCTCTCGGTCTTTTGGTACATACGAAATACAGTGTGAATTGTACACCGAATCTTGTGCTACAGCTCATTCATTTCAAGTAATATTCTCATAGGGCGGACATCAAACCACACTCATGATTGAAGAACGCCTGTTGGTGGCAAAAACAGGGTAACACACACAGAACCATGAAACCAAACTTTATTTATATAAAGTTTTCGATAACCCTATTGAGTATTACTTTTTTCCTCTTCTGGTACAACAGAAATTACAGAATGAAGCTATCTACCTTACCTATTTGCTACATGTATACCTGGGTACCTTCCAAACCACACCTTTGCAGCTCAAGTCCTCCAGCTATTCAGATTGCATGTTGCCTTTACGGAGTATTTCGTAGTTCAAGATAATAATGCTCCACTCTTGTTGTGTCTTTGCGGGTGTTTATCTCCCCTACAATATCCGTGAATCTTTGAGTCCCCTCTCATATCTTCGGGTATTATCTACATTGACCCATCTTTCTTACAAGCTCTCAACCCTCTTTTCCCGAATCGAGTATGTACGAACTGGATGTATAGAGACGGCTTGAATATGATATACTTGTTTCAAGAAGAGCCCAAAAGAGACGAACATGAGCTTCAGAGATCCTGCTGACTGCCACTTTTCAAAAACCGTAAGATCTTGTACCGGATTTTACGATTACGCTTACTGTGTCAGGCCAAGAACAACAAACACAGCCTTCAGCTCTTCTTTTTTCGAGTTCCTGGGACTTATTTTAAGTTAAGGTAGCCATCTTCAAATCTTTTGCACTGACTGCACTGCATTGCTGCCGAACTGTACCTGACTTGAACGATTCGCATTCAAGGATTCCAGATCCCTAGATCCCAATTGTCGTTGGCTTTTAACAAGGATAGTTTGGATGATTCTCTGATATTCACCTGTGAAGATCAAACCTCCGGAATATACAATAAGATTACCTGGGTATGTAGTTCCATTTCTGATTTGAAATCTCATAATATTCATGAAGTTGGATGAGTATATTAATTAGTCTTATTGCATTATTCGTCTCGAACATTAACGTTCTGGTGTGGAAATCTACCTTTTTTCCTTTCAAGGCCCGAGTTCTTCAGAATACAAGGTTCGGCAAATCCATCTAAGACAAGGAAGGGATTGGATTCTCCCGATTCGTTCGCAATGGCTTCTTGCTCCCAGGCCTGCCTGTTATTGGACCTGCTGAACAACCGTCGCAGACAACAAGATGATTTAGATGGCGACTCCGATCCTTTATTTTACCTCCACTCCATAACCTATAAATGCCGCTTCGATTTGAATGCCCCAGGTAAATTCTCTCTAGAAATGCCCGGATGGTCTTGCCCAGAAAGGTTTCAAATGGAGAACATTTGGTGTTGGTGTTACCTGGACCATTTCCGGGCACCTCGTTGGCATTTTTGAACTAACGTTACACTAAGAAACAAGTAAGGCAGTGAAAGATGCACCATCGATGCATTTGTCAACTATGAACTAGATTCAATATTTCCGTTGGGTAATTCTGATAAGAGTATAGTTATATCTGTGAATGCGCGTGGCATAAATCGAGAGCGTTCCTATAAATATTTGTACCTACAGGTGCAAATTCGCTACTCGAACCCTTTTTTTCCAAGCATGCAGCAGAATTACCCCTTCATTTACACTTTCCGTAGCGACGACAGTACTAGTTTCACAAAACTACAGGTAAGTCGGCATTAAATTCAAGTAATTAAGTGCTCACAAGGTCTTGTACTTCGGGACAAATATATTAAAATGTTAAATAATGCAGCAACATTTTCTCCATCTCGGCGTCACGTCACATCCCGAAAAGAATAATCAATCCGAACTTCTCATCTGAGGATGAATGAGGGGTAGAATCTCGTCAGCCGTCTACTGTACTTGATCTTAGTGTCAAGATTTTCAATGCCCCCGGTCACTGCAGCACATCACGAGTGAATTTGAAATCTAAAGCCAGTCGAATTTATTACTTTCCAACCTTTCTTTACTTCTTTTTACTTTCCCTTGGCCCAGCCAACGTTTATCGAGTTTTCCATTTTCTCGTCTAAATCGGGTTTTCTTCATCATACTCCCGAAACTACATTTTGGTCAATCATTCGAAGCTTACAGTTGTATTGCTTGATTTCATCCTCAATCTTCTAGAGCGAGTAGTATTCCAATTCCTGATGAATCACTAATTAATGAATCAAAAACAATTCGCCAAAATCTCACACCGTCACCTCTTTGGGCAATATTCATCATCATACGTTCCCATATGCAAGAGAACATTCTTTCGCACTATGCGGTGTCACCCACACTATATTCGTCAGCAGAATGCCCTACAGCTGGCTGGGGGCTGGATAACCTAAAGTCACTCTCTGTTAGGTTTCTGGTACCTTATCAGTCCGAACTTACGGTTACCCAACATCTCTTCTTCGTTTTTCTCATGCTTCAATGTCAAAACTTACGATGATTGATATGATATAATCCGTCCGTTCATCAATTCATCAGTAATCATCTCTATATCCATCAGCTCCAGTTTCCCAAAACTCAATTCTTCATTAGATCCCTGTCTCTCCTCCTAACCCATGTTCCAAAGCCTCGGCCCGTCATACCTTGTTCGATTTAGTAACTCTCGCGAAAGACTAAAATCCCATTCTCTCTGCAAGAGCGCGTGGAGAAAATGAATAGCTCGAGTGGTTTGGGTGGACAAATGTACGCACCAAGATATCCGTACCACCTCCAATTAACTAGGCATATTTTATTTCCTTTTAAGGGTTCATCTTACTAGGTTTGTCACCACCAAAAGTGGGGTGCGATCAAATCTCGATTGGTGTTTTTCTTCTTTCACTGATCTAAAAGGCCAATAACTACTTTTGTACTATGACATTGGTGCTACAGAGGTTGTACAAGTTATGTTGGTGGATATCTTCAGCAAATGGTTATGACTTTGTTGCTGGGAAATTTATACAATTTATATACTTTTCACATTTCATCAGAGCATGAAACATTGTCATGATTGTATATCATTTGGATTCAGTTCGATGATTTCTGGGTTTCCGGAAAAGCAAGCCCGCGAAGGCTTGCCTTAAGAGATATTAGACGATCCTTCGGGAAAAGAGGGGCTTGGAAAAGTATTAAAGTATGGCTGACGTGCCTGCGTTCCTGAATATCCGTGGCTATTTCTGGTATGACAGCTGCAGATTATTACCTGAATTTATCTTCCCTTACAGTGAGTGTATCTTCACTCGCCTCAGGATCTTCGCTTTCGTCTGGCCGGAAAACATGCCAAGTAAATCTATAAGTTCACGAATGTAAATGTGGTTGCACGGGAAGGATTGGAGGAATGAAACGAGATGAGAGGCGAGACGAAACCCTTTGGAAATGAAACGAAATAAAAGATCGATCGACTTTATCTGTTTTGATGATTGCTCAGACGTTTTGGAAATCTTTCGAAATTTTGTAATCTTACCTCTTCACTTGGTCGATTGAAATGCCGACTTTTCTTTTTCGTTTAGCTACCTACGTACGAGCTATGTAGCGTTTTGCTCGACTGATCATGAATGGTTTATGTTTTAAATTCTTTCTTTTCTTTTTCCTAATCTTTGAAGATGTGGTGGGCTGAGATGGAGTCGATCATTGCCTCGGGTGTAACAATTTTGGAGCAGCTGGATACCTGCATACAAAACATAAACAAGTAGGTACCAGTGACTACTGCACGTCACGTTTGATTTACACCACGTGCGACGGATACGTACTTTCTGTAAGTGACCAAGTTTTTCGAAGAAGAAGGAAAGAAGGAAAGAAGAAAAGAAGGCAGGAAAACTGGAACTTTCAAAATGTTATTTGGTTGATTGAGTTTTTGTTATTCGGTGGCGTGGAATTGTGGTAGCGGTAGGACCCTCTCACGATTTGTCAGTGGCATCCCCAGATATATGGAAAAGTGCGGGGTGGAGAATGGATGGATTGTTCACATAGAAGTTGCTGTAATGATGCATGCCAGCAGAAAGGTCGTGAAAGGTCGTACGGGAACACCAAGTGCCTCATTTCTTGTGCATTGTCAAGTGATAATTTTTCACATAAATCGAATTATCTGCAAATAAGTTTGCAAGAGATTCGCTGTACCGGCTTCGATTCATGATCTTTCGAGAAAAGAATCGTGAATGATGAGGAGTGATGTGTGTAGGTATGCTTGTCAAAGACTCTAGGCCGATCTGTTTGGTCTCACACATACTGATGTGGTAATAGATGTTATGATCACGAGGAGGAATGATTGGAAAGCTTTTAATATCAAGTCTGGCGTGCCATCGCTCTTCCTTCCGTTGAAAGCAGTCAAGTCAAGTATGAAGAAATGGGAAGATCATGATCTTCGATACTTTTTAGTTCTTGATGAAGACATTGATAGAGGTACAAAAGGCAATTCTTCTCTTTGCCTTGCTCTCGGTAGAAGTATCCTACGTTCGCTACAATACAATCCTAAATAGCATATGTACATAGCTGTATAACAACACTCTTCATCCTTGTATTAGCTATTGCAGCAAGTGCGAAGACCATTTCACGGATAATTTCAAGGTCTTTCAGATTCCCCTATCTAGATTATTGTTACCATTATCTCTCTGATGGAAATGTTGCGACGAGATGAAAATCAATTCCGAATCTCCTTTTAGATGCCACTTAGTCTTCAATTCAATGCATCATTCTCTTACACGTAGGATATACAATATCAATCACGAGTTGGAGCGACATCGAAGTGAAAGTTGTCGTCGGCAGGCAGTTTCTCCCAAATTCAAATCAGGTGTAAATTCAGAGACGCTTCTTATGTAAGCAATGATATCATAACTCGGAGCACTCTCCCTCTCCCCAGCAACATCATTAATAAACTTCGATAAAGAACTAATTCGGATCTCTGATCAATTGGTAGTAATCACTCTTTGTATTCTCAAATTGAAACTGGAAGTTTTATTAATGTCTCGTGTCTTTGACCGAATCTCTACAATCAATTGTTCCTGGTTCAATAGTGTCAGTCATTCCAGAATCACAACGTCATGGACCTGAGACTATGTGCCTTAGTGCATATACCACTCATCAACACTTCAACTCTATTAACTTCTTCTCTTTTGTTTGATAATTTTCATATCTCAATTTGATCCCATTTGTACATCAAATTTACTTGCTTGTGTAATTTGTATGTATTCTGTGTCAGTAACTCGTCGACAAATCTTCCGAAGTTCAGTCTTTCCTAATCTTAAGACATATTCTACCACTAGAGTCAAAATGGCAAATGAAGGACGATCAGATAGCTTTGGAAAGGCTCACAAATCACTCAATGGTATGCAGAGATAGCCTCAAATCATCATTCAGTAGCAAGAGACAGATTTTAACCGGAGGTGAAAAATAGTATTCAACAAGCCTCTCGGTCAATTTGCGAAAGGAACTGGGTTTTATAGAAATGGGCAGTGTGATGTTGGTCCAGAGGATACCGGAAATCATTCAGTTGCCGGTATGTCTCCATTATCTCCCTCGCCCTTCCTTTCATCAAAAGACACCACTAATGCATCCCAAAGCAACTTTGACAGACAGCTTCCTTGATTTCTCTGCGTCCCGTGGCAACAATCTTCGCGATGCCGGCTTGACTGGAGGAAAGAAATGGTGTCTATGTGCCAGTCGCTGGAAAGAAGCAATGGAAGCAGCAAAAAGTTCTAAGGACGAGAATTTAGTACCGAAAGTGCATTTGCATGCTACCCACGAGAGAGCCTTGTAAGTCTCCTTTTTCATGCTTTTCAGCTCAATTTCGAAATCACTATCGCGGCGACATCCCCGTTCTCCCTTGCCAAGATAATTCCGCTGGGTTAATTTCAGATGGAAACGGAAAGTGTGTGGTGGGAGATCAATTATCAAATCAGGAGCGAAGGATTAAAGGACCACATGAGGATAAGCTAACAAAAAACAGAGACGCAATCTCACTAGAGGATCTGAAGAAATATGCAGCGGAGCCGGAAGCAGCTAATGCTAGCACAGTACCCCAGAGTCGAAAGGGAAATAATTTGCCAGGGGGTGTTCCAACGAAAGAGAGGACGGAGCTTGCGGGGACCGATGAAATGACTGGGAGTCGGCAGAGGGGCAACTATTAAGCTGAGGATACATATGAAGATGATGTGAGATTGGTTGGAAGGAAAAATATGGCAGCCGGATGATCATTGCTTGTGCGGGACTGGCTCGAATTCACGAGATGATGGGCCATTACCGTTGAATTTCCCAGAGCGTGAGGTTCCACAGTCTGTTTCGTCTCGGTAAAACATACTCTACTATTGCTCGAGTTGAGCTAGTACTTAATGAGTGTGATGATTTTCATGGTGGTATGCAAGCAATTGTATATTTTTGTGAATTCCTATTGCGCCAGAAAAGTTGTAAATTATATAACATGACTTCTCAACTGACGTGTATGCTCGTGAAGTTTATGGACAATATTCCTGATGATCAAGTGAAATGATCCGAGAACATCGGTTGAGTGGTTGACTTAGTATTAATTGGCGTGGAGAACTTTTTTCATGGACACTTACCCCTTGCCACTCAATGAGTGTGTAGATACAAAATCTAATCTCCAATCTCATAACACTATACATCACTCCCCTGCTCTATTGTGAAGTAAATCCGCGTAAATAAGAATCTTAATAACCACAACTCATCGGTAAAACGAAAGGAACAGAAGGTTAAACTGTCCACTTCTTGATTCCATGATTACTTGTGTCCCTTACTGAATTCTAAGGATTGAGAGATAGAGATATGGAATGATGAAGGTTGAAAGAACTCCATGTTTTTGACTTTGTGTGCAAGTCTGAATGATAAATGGGTTGAATGGTACGATTTTGAATGCTGCCGCCGCATTGCGAAGCGAGAATGAATCATGCGAAATTACAAAGCTTGATGCAGCATTGCGGTGTGTTATTCACAAAAAGGTACATCTTTCATGGTTCCCCTATGACTTTTTGTGATTCTTGGAATAATATATTCTAATGTAGAGTTCCCAGTTTTGGAGGGCGTTGTTCCACATACCGTAGATGATCATCGTCGTTTGGGCACCGTGCTATATCTTCACAGACTATGACATTGAGATTTCAGTGTTCCGGCCACTGGACTGGACAGTACTTTCCTGTTTGGTTCTTTGCACCTCCATAAATTACGTGCTTTTCTTCTTCTGTGAATGTCTTTCTTATGCATAAGATGAACTTGCGTTATATGTGATTGAGTGTGTTAACCGTGCAAGTCGATTCTCGTGATTCACTTCTCCTGTATCGGTTATCTGAATGTGTCTTTGAAATTCTAATGGCTGTTTGAATAATAAGATAAAGTAGCAACCACTTAAACGCAGCTTATGGGACTTATATAGTCTGCTCTTCATCCCGACAAAGACATCAAATTCATCTGGCATACTCTACTAGTTTGCATAACCATTTGTCAATACTTGAAATGCCTGATACAATTACAAACTATCGCACACAAATTCCACAGTCAGCAGATTTCCAATCCTATCAAGACACCGCAGAAGATTCCAGCAATACCAACATGCTCCAACCCGAAGAATGGGAAGGCTATGAAGAGGAAGCGGAATTAACCAACCCCTTCCATGACGTCTATGAAGAAGATACTCACCCACGCCTTCACCAATCCCCGGCTAGCGGCCCTCCTTCTAAAGCACCTAGTAGCAACAGCACCAACTACTCCATAAAGTCACATTCCGGCGTTGGTTGCTTACCCCCCTCTTCCCTACACTCTCCTACTCCATTCTACAAATCTCGCGACCAACAGGCCAACAGCAGCTCCACAACAGTAGCCACCTTCTCTCATTACCCAACAAACCACATGCTCCCCCCAGCTTCCCCCTCACCCTCTTACAAATCTCGTGATCCAATCCTCAACACCATTCCAGCTTCTACCTCCATCAAAAACTCAACAAACCGCATCATCCGCCTCCCTCCTCGTGGTGTTGCCCACTCCAACCCCGCCACCAACAGAAACTGGCTTCCAATCATGCAATCCTTCCTCTCTTATACTTTCATCAACCCCGATATTCTCGAGGAAGCACTCGAAACCCCTAAGAATGGCGTAACCTGTGTTGGAAAAAGTATGCGAATCTGTTTGGATGGTAATGAAGGACTGGCGAAACTAGGTGAGATGGTCATTAGACTGGTGATGAGGGAACAATTTTATTTGTTTAGTATTCCTGAAGGTATGTTTCCTTTTTTTAAAAAAAAATTTCTCCGTGTTCTCTTCGGCAACATACCGAGGGGCAGCCACAAATATACTAATCCGACTTCTCCAAATAGTACAAGCATCTCAAATACTAAACCGTACTCTCTCCCGCACCTCCCTCTCTGCTTACCCAACTATAGCGTCATGTATTCGTCCCCAGCCCAGCGTCCCAATCTCTTTTCGCAATATCATAGAGCTCGTCAAAGAAGACACGCGAGAAGATACCACCCGTATTATTAGCAGAGCAGTCAAGGCGGTGATTGGGGCTGTGTATTTAGATGGTGGAATTGAGAGTGCGAAGAAGATAATGGAGAATTTGCAGATGGGAATCAAATTGCCACCCGGAAGTGGGAGGTAAATTGAAATGAGGAGAGATGATATGCAGATGCTCGGACGATGTAGTGGATGATATTGGTAGCTTCAGATCTTTCTCATGTTATAGTTAATCGACAGAGTTTCAATTATCCATGTCCCGATGCGAGCTCCTTGAAGTCCAAAGTTGATGGGTGCAAATCTTTCACACGATCACATTGTCCCCAGAATCACCAATTCGATGAACTTTCTAATTTTAAATGACATAGCGCTGCGAGTCTCTCATTATCAACTTACATTGTTCTGAGACGTGTTGATGTTGTAACATATGATGTTAGCTGTGAATTTGGTTAATTGGCCTGAAATGGCTAGCTTGGTAATGTGCCAATAGAATTAATTTATCGTGAAGGAATCAATAAAAATCTATATCAAGGGTTCATTACGCATTCAAGAATCGGCATCCCTTAGCGATTATTTAGTTAGATATACTCTTATACTCCTCTCGGCACGCTCGCAAGATGACCACCACGCTTATGTATCATTTTTATAAGCAGGCTGATAGCAACCACAATATCACATGATGACTAAGCAATGCTGCCTAAAACCTCAAAAACTCACCAATTCTAATTGAAACTGTCTAACGATACTGAAGGGGGATCAGTGCTTAGTCATTAAGAAGAATTGTTATGTTAAATATCACGCGGTTGTGAGAAGATAGACATCTCCATTCTCTACAATTACAATCGACCAATGGGCCACGTGCAGGCGTTCAGCGAGGAGCCCAGGAGGCCTCCAAGACCAACACGATAAATATTTGAACAATCTCATTTTCACCCAAAGTTGAAATAAAGAATTTAAAATGGTTTCTTAAGTAATCGGTCAAGATTCATACATCACAATGAACAAGAAGTGCGAACTTGAAAATACCACAGGACCGATTAACTAATACTTGACACTTGTCGATGACTTCAGTCCAACAATTGGAACTTAGAATATTTTGCAGTAAATTCTCCAGAACGAATCGGACGACGAGTGATTAACCAACGTCACAAGTGAATGGAAAGAAATGATACGGCGGCGACATTAGCTCCTTTACACAACCTTCTAAAAGGCATGAGCAAGGAGCAAATGCAAAGTCACACGGTTTGTTTTGATTCTGATCTTCAAAGAAGTACACTTTATTGATTGGTATCAGTCTCTACAAGAGCACTTGCCATCTAATTGACACTGACTTCATCTTCGACAACTCAAGAGCACTTGAGCTGTGCACGGACCATTTTAAACACGCTCATAAGGGTCTGAATAAACGTCAAACGACCTTCCAAGGGGCTTACAGACTCGTGGAATATAACTCGGTGGTTTCTCGCTTCTCCGAGAAGTGTACCGGTACGGGTTTAGCGGGTAGGGTCGAGGAAATCTTCCTGCATGTGCCGCAGGGGACATCTCGCCAATCAGCTTCTAGCATAATTTTCGACTCAGCACCCATAAAAGCTGCACCCCCCTCCTCATCTTGCCCACCTTCTCTTACACTCCTTCATCTACTTCCATTTCATCGAAATCCATCTCACAATCATCAGCAAAGTGATTGCACACACCCCGGACATTCAAACAATCTTCTAGAAATATTAACACGTGAGTAATACTTGGTACCCTCGCTCGGCTTGATCATCGCTTGATGATTCCGTCTAGGTTCGTCAGAATACCAGCACGCTTGACACAATCCATCAACAGCTCATCACCTTGAGGTGATTCATCAAACAAACCATCTTCAATCATCAAGCTGTCATCCTTGATCATCAATATAAAAACATCTGGACTATAAAATGTCAGGAAAGACTTCTCCCAGCATCAAGAACTTACCGACGCATCATTACTTCGACTCTACTGTGTCACCATACGAAATGGAATGGAACACCATCCATAGAGAAGCAATGCCTATATTGGCCGAATTCTCCGAAATGAATCAAAGAGCGCCTGCTCCCAGACAGAAATCTGTCCATTTCGTCCCTAGGGCCATTGACGACGAATTCAACGAATTCAAGATAAAACCAAGCGATAAAGGACACAAGAACAATATCACCGCCCTCAACGTTACTAAGGATTCGGGAAGAAAAAAGATTCCATCAACTTCGAAATCGTTCAAGGCAGGTTCTTCTTGCTATGACCTTAGCTCGACTCCAATTCAAGCATTCAACCGTCGCAAAAATCAGGATAAACCCATTGATCGACAGTACCGAGTGGAATTCGAAGCTCAAAATGACAGTGCTATTCAAACTCACCAATTAAAGCTTATTGCAGCTAGTACTCAACCTCAATATCCTCCCCGTGTCCCAAGTCCCCCAGTGAAGCGAGAGCCACCACCCACACCTTGGCCTATACGATTACCTACACCGGATTTCGAGGAAAATTGCAATGATCATCTTTACTTCTGTGACTGTCTTGGGTGTTATGAAGCCGGGAGGCCCCGACGTATTGTTGAGAGGGAAAGACAGGAAGCACCGGCGTATTTGAAGATGGAAAATCATTGTAAGATAACTGTGGAAACCAAGCCAACCACAACTGACCTAGGTAGATCAAGCAGCCACTGCCTACATACGTAATGCGAGACCAGCCGAAAGCCAGCGAAGACAGGACCTTGCTGTCGTATCAACGGAAGGTTTTCATGTGAGCAATTTAATACAATTGGGATACCCTCGAAATGCTGCGATCACAGCTTTGGAAGCGTGCAGATACGATTTTGAAAAGGTAAATGTTTGAGCCACAAATCATCGTCCTCGCTGATTCTGGATAATAGGCGGTGACTTTCTTGAGATATAATTATTGAACGCCCGTATTTGAATTTTGATTTCCTTTCTTATATCCAGTTCTTGAAAGCAAAAAGATGTTTCTGAATGGCGGATTCGCTTCGAGAGGGCCCGTACATGGTGTACTTCGTATGTTTAATTCCAATGTATATATGTATTCAATATAAGTTCAATCTCCTAGCAGTTTCAGTCGTCCTCGTGAGTAGTGGCTTGTGACTCATATGAGAGCTCTCTTTCGAGAGCAAGAAGTTTTCGCAAAATAAAGCCATATCCAAAATATGCCAGGCGTATGAAGGTAGGAAGCGACAAGGTGAAGCAGATAGTAGCATAGCTTTGAAGCGATCTCTCGTGGACGATGATGCTTTTTATCCTTATTTTCTTCGAGTGAAAACGTGTTCCCTGCGGCATCGACTTCGAATTTTCATCCCATCTGCGGACCAATATAGGCAGCGATTTTCCATCTTCGCAAGTGTGGGAATGCGCCAAAGAGACAGTGCACCATGCTCGACATCGACCTTTCAGATGATAGCGTTGTCCGTAATGTTATCGTTCATTCGTCCGACCGGGTATTCGACCATTTTATTAATCACCGAGAGAAGCTTTCAAAGCAAAATAAGTCGCATACATTTTTCGTGGAGATATTGATGAGTTAACTTTTTAACATGTCGTTGAAGCTGACTTTAGTCAATTAAATCGCGTTGTTCCAAATATGGTTAGGTCGCATGTGTACTTTGGGCCCGTGCGTGCCCCGCCAAAAGTTTGAAGCTTCAACCCCACCTTGTCGTCAACAAGCTTGACGGCTCCCCTCCGACCTCGCTGATAAAATACTATAAATTCTACTGTTGTACAAAAACTGTTTTGAAGAAGCAACCTCGAGAATACCTTTCGAATCTTATCAATCTAATATCAAAATGTCGGATCTTACTACAGTTTACACCAAGGACGCTGCTTTCCGTAAGCCTCTTCTGATTCCTGTGGAACTTGATTAACTTGAGAGCATTACCTCCTTTACACGCTCATCTAACAACCCTTTAGCAGCAGGACCTTACTCCCAAGCCATCAAGACCTCATCTACTATTTACTGCTCTGGACGTAAGTTTGTCCCTTATTTCAATTCCATTTCTTTTGACCATAACATCCCATTCCACCGGGAACATTCTATTGACCTTTCTCCTGCAGAAATCCCATGCACACCCGAAGGCGAAATTCTCACCCTCGAGACCTCTAGCATCTCTGCCATGACCGAGCTCTGCATCAAGAACTTGTCTGCTGTTCTTAAGGAAGCTGGAAGCAGTATTGAGAAGGTTGTTAAAGTCAATGTGTTCTTGACTACCATGGACAACTTTGCTGAAATGAACGGAGTCTATGAGAAGCTCTTCAAGCACAAGCCTGCAAGAAGTGAGTTGATCTGTTTCCTTAATGAAGAGAGAGGAGGATGGGAAGAAACAGATGAAGGCTTGAAATGACGTCTGGAGGATATGAATGAACGTGCTAATGATATTGCTCTAGGTTGTGTTGCTGTATATCAATTGCCCAAGGGCGTTCCGGTAGAGATCGAATGTATTGCATTGGCTTAAAGCTATATGTGATGGGAAGAGAAATGCCTATGAAAGCCCTAAGAATGACGACGCGGATGAATTTCTTCTGTAATCTCATGTTGAAATTATGACACTATGATCATACCACGAATTAGCTAGTATAGGCCTTGCTACTACTGCCAGTTAATCTCTCCTTGTTCATAATTTCAATAGTTTGAAATCTGCAGTCACAAGATATCTGGGGTTTGATCATCAAGCACTACACCCATCCTGCGTCTTTGTATGCATCATAAGTGACGTTAGCCAAGCACTATTTCATCATATTTCTGGAGAATTCGATCCTTCAAATCATTAAAGTTCTGATAGCTCAAGCCATCTGGAGAATTAGATTCCAATAAGATTTGCTTCGGCAAAATGTGAAGTTTCAACGTGAAGTCATCATGATACGGGCATTTGACTGCAGATGATCAATAGATTTTATCTTGGCCCATATACTTGAATAAACTGTGGTTCTAGGAGCCAAAATCATGATACTCCCCATCCAATGTCGGTCTGCTATAATGCTATATACTGCCAGATGCCATGATGCTCAAGTATCGCGCCATACTGAACGCGTAAGATGTGATGATTCGAGAGTCCAGATCCGTTGTGATATTATGGAGAGCATGCTAGTAGACCAATTCAATCTATGAGTCCATGGAGTATCGGACTAAATTTATTGAACAAACCTTTGGAGATGGGGAAAATCCACGTTGATACACACAACCCAATGGTGTTTCCTTGTCTCGTACACTCACTCGAATTGAGCGACTATTGGAATATCAGGGTAATGGATAGTCTTGAATAAATTGAGTCATGGAAATCCAGCATATCCATTAACAATGAGTAAATATGTACAAAGTCTTGTATAGGAGGTGGAAATAAAAATGAAACGCTGTACCGTGTACACACAGTGATTATATATAATCTGCTAAGTAAACCCGATAAAAAGCTTTGGGATAATAGCAAAGTAGATCTACTACCTCTCCTGGCTTAGTGCAAGTAGATCATCTCAATCTATGCCTTGCATACTAACAGCAGCTTGCAAATAAATCCCAATACTAATCGATCACGTACGCAATAACGATTAAATTGCCGGTCACCCAATACCACTCGGCATTGCCGACCTCTATGTGCTGATACACGGCAAGGTGTTGGAAAGGTGCAAACCAGTAAATCTTAAACTTGGAATACTCAACCTTCCTATTCCCTACATTGTAAGTCGCTATTAGAACCTCTCAACATGAATAAGTTGATGATCATTTCTTGGCAGCTCCGAATGTTCCAGAAGATAATACCATTCTTGAAGACTTTGTGATATCAATGAAGTAATTCGAGTCCAGTTGACTTGTAATAAAATGCCAGACACAAGTTAACATGCAGAGGAACTAACAAAGTAGTTTTCATGCCCTTAGGGGTATGGCCGGCTTAATGGTAGTCGAGTATATTTCCAATTCAATGCAGAGACTATTTTACGCTCACGAATATGATTTATTATTTCGATAGACAAGATCTGGCTCTAGTATTTATATCTGGACAATCTGGGACTGTATGTGGTAAGCGAAACTCAGAAAGACTTACTTTAACAATATTGGCAGCAGCTAGTCAACAGGTTTGACAGATGGCAATAATATTAATCCACCATTCAGACATCAAGGTATACATAGTGCCAAGACAATAACAGTTTAACTTCCAGATACTATCCACTAAACAACCAAGTCTATGTATAATAGTGCGCTTAGCTATCTCATAGATTCACCAATCAGGATTCAGGAATCCCAATTCGGCATCATTCTTTTCAATCTCCTCGCTAAGTATTCCCCTGATTTTAAGTGCCGGATTCGGATGAAATGATATGCCGCTGTCAAACAGGGAACTAGCCTTTTCTGTTGAACTCTGAATCTTTATTTTAGGACTTTAGGGTATTATTTGCAGATCTCAAACAAGAGAACACGATTAATCGCTAATTACAATGGAGTTCTAGATTCATCATTTTTGATACTTGGCTGGTCATGTGTGTTTATGGAAATCCTGATGTTGTTGTCAATATTCTATCAGTTCTAGAACTTTTGAGATTATGACATCAACACCCGTCAACATCATCACCACAAGAGTTCACGATCCCCTCATCGTCGATAGTCAATCTCGGATCTCTATATTCTAGGAGTGCAGATTGATTCTTGATTCGAGGTGCAATATCAATACGTATCTGTTCAGCCAGTTAATTCAAGACATTTTTTTGATCGAGCTATTGGAGATGCAATTGAATTATTAAATGTTATATTCTCTCAAAATAACCCTGATATTTACTTGCCATTTTCTTCACTCATGATGAGAAATTCTGCTGAACATCCTTCCATGAACCATTATATCATACATAATATCAGATAGGCATCAACTTATATCACTATCTGACGAATCCAATCAATGACCAAGCCACGTACAGAAAGTCAACTTAAGATCTCCAGCCGCGATATCGATCCTCCGGGTAATCCCCAGCACCCTTCTAAGTTCACCCCATCACTAGTCCAACGACTAAACGTCTAGCTCATTCAGCAGCTCCACGATGGCTACTTGCACACTCACTCCCAAGACAATAGCGCCGCTAACATACCAGTCTGTCCATCTTAGTCTGATTCTTGCGTCATATTCTGTCAAACAAAACTCAACAACACTACATTAGTAACTTTGTTCTTTGGCTATCAAGATCCATATATAAACCATCAAAACAACCCTCCGCAAACTCAAAAGCGCCGAGTTTCCTACCTCCACCCTCCCAAGAAAACATAGTACACACTAGCACAAAAACCACTTCAATCTAGGGTTTCCCTAACGACTGGCGCCGAAACCTTTCATCATATTTTACTACAACCCCACAATACCAAACACTATAAAATCTCCCCCAATTCAACACTCCTCCCCAACCATCCCTAACTCCCCCTAGCTCGCCCCAAGTAAATGACGCATGTAACCATCTCGATCCCGCCATCACCCACGATCACAGCATGCTAACCCACAAAATCACATATCCACATATCCACATATAAGGCCAACCTATCGCCTAACATCTCACCTTCAAGCTCAACTTCTACGCCCCTCCCCTCAAAAATAGCTCATGTATGTGACCTTAACTCAACATCTAGGACTTAAGTCCTCTTCTAGAAAATCGAACCTGATTCTAGTACTCTACCTAAACTGGTATTCAGCCAGACTAGTAACTACCCCTAAGAGCATGAAAACCGATCTTCTCATACATTATACAATATACAATATACACCTATTCAGACTAGCTAGCACCTTCCTCTCGCCTCCTCGAACTAACTCACATCACATCACATCGCTTCGCTTCACCAAGCGGTCGCGTATCTATATACTCTTATTAAACGAACGAATCATACGTACACTACTATACTACTAAACTACTTACTTTACCCACTATACGCACCTATATCCACACTCAGCATACTCCCCATCAATCCCCATCAATCCCCATCCATCCCCTACCAAGTCTGTCTTCCAAGAACTCATCAAACATCAAGCTTTGCCTAGCCCTGAGCTAGATCCAAATAAATATTGGCAATATTCTAATCTCCTAGCGAGGAAAGAAACTCAACCAATCTATCGAGATTAAAGTTGTGATATCATTGATATCACATATAGAATGAATAGCTAAGTCGAAACAGAGCTGGTTGGAATAGGTCATGACATGAAAATCTTCATCACTACATCGCATATTAGAATCACCACATAGCATAGCATCATAAAAACAAAAAGTGATTTTAATATGTAAAAGTCCATTGATCTTTGAAATCTATTTACTGGTCCAGCACCATTTATCTGCCTACCAATCCCCCAACGCAAAAGATTTATGAATGCATAACAGAGAAACCTAAAGAAAAGAATGAATTCAAGGATCTAAAGTATCAGGAATAGTACTGCTGCAGACAGTACTAAACTTATTCATCTGCCTCTGCCTCGTGTGTTCAGTAATTCATATTGATCCTCAACTGAAGCGGCCGCATGAAATAATGAAGTGAAAAAAGAAAGTATGATCAGAGGTCCATGAACACCGCCAGTCATTAACACATTATCCCCCGGCAATTTATTTCCCATCTCCAAACGCCAATGTGAACCAACGGATGAAGGACACAAATAAATTACCCCCATATAATGAATTGTATGTAATGCTTGGCCTTCGAATCATTGTCATGCTTGGTCAACTTGGGCATGATGTTGTCCGCAAAGAAAGTTGATGCCAGAATTATGCAAATATCAAATGTGGTGTTCGCCATATATTTATGAGGCGGCCTCAATGCATTGTAATGAAAGGGATAGAATTGCGGTCGGGATTAAAGAGGGCTTTGAATAGCACAATTGGTCTTGGTTCCAGTAAAAAGGATCGTCAAGACTAACAAATGAATTTCGCTATTCTCAATAGTAATGCTATTGCGCAACCATTGACTCCCTCAGATTACTTGGTGGTGGTTGTTTGTGACGTCGACCAAGTAGAGTTGCTCCATCGAGATTGAGTTCGAAGGCGCCGTTCCTTGGTTTGATATCTCTCTTTGCAGATGCAGTTACCTGAGCACTGTGCTGCCCATAACCTTTAGCTGGGGCTGCGGATTTTGGATTCAACTTTGTATTTCGCAATGCATCACCGACTTGTGCAACATCTGACTGCCCAGATTTGGGTGCCTTTGAAGGCACTCCGTTCTCATCGTAGTTCTCCTCGTCGCTCTCGTCGAAATCTTCATCATCAATGGGGTTGAGGGGGTTCAGGGCGGCAGTTCCTCTATAACCTTGCTTGAAATTCTTCTTTCGTTTGGCTTCCTCTTCTTGTCTGTGAACAGCATAACCGACGTCAAAGACTTCCCGTAAATTGACAGCACCGGGACTTCGGAAATCCATACGCCTGCCTGCTCCGGGAGACTCCAAGAGATCAGGGTTGAAGGCTCGCAAGCCACCACCCAATTGGAGTTGGCGTTCAACGGCTGGAGTAGCCAATGGTGGAGCATCAAGTGCTGCGTATGTAGGCTCCTCGGAACCCTTGGTCCAAGGGTGTTGAAGGAATTGATCGATTGTATATCGTTTTTTGGGATCCACAGTTAATAAGTGTGAGACAAGGTCTTGTGCTGGTTTGGAAATTTCATCCCACCATGGCGAGAGGAATGTGTATTGACCCTTTGCAACCTTTGTAGTCAAAACCTGAATGCTTTCGTCGTAAAATGGTGGGAAACCGCAGAGCAAGGTATAAAGAACGCAACCTAATGCCCACATATCAACACTCTTGGAATATCGTTCGTCCTTGACAATCTCTGGCGCTGTATATCCTACGGTACCACATGGTGTCATGGTTTGAGTATCCCATACGATTTTACTCAAACCAAAATCGGCAATCTTGATCCTTCCAATACCACCTGATCCAACACCCTTGATAAATTCACCCTCGTCTTCCTTGTCTTCATCTTCAGCAGATTTTGGTCTCGGGTTCTTGGTTGGAATGAACGGTATTGGCTCAAACAGAATGTTTTCTGGTTTAATGTCCCTGAAGAATGACGTCAGTATTTGTGCCGTTGAATGAACGACAAACAAAAAACGAAAGTGGGGGGTTGGGGAGTATCTTCACCTGTGGACGACACCTTTTTCTTCATGAAGATAGTGTAACGCTTCTGCAACTTGTCTAATAACATGTCTTGACAAGTCCTCACTAAAATAAGTAAGGCGGACGATTTGATGAAATAATTCTCCGCCAGGTGCCAACTCTAAAACAAGATAATAATATTGCTTTGACTCGGAAAATTCGATGAGTTTTGTAATGTTAGGATGATCTAGACCACGCATAATGGAAACTTCTTTAAGAATGTTTTGTCTCTAGAAATGATTGTATGATGTTAGCCACTATTGAATATGATATACATGGAATGTTGTTGACAGGAGAGAGTAAAAATAATTCCGCACCTCCACGCCCTTGGGTTGCTTCTTGTTGAAGTTCGGATGAAGATGAGCATCTGCCTACCACACCACACATGTTGGCAAGGTTTCCAAAAAAAAAATCAAAGAGAGGAGGATGATAATGAAAGATCTCAAAAGGTACTTACCTGATTGGAGTTCATCTCATATTTTCGGACAACTTTGATGGCCACCTCTCCAGCTTGGCCTTCTAAGTCTCTGGCCTTGTAAACATTGCTGAATGCTCCATCACCCATCTTCTCGATAAGTGACCATCTTTCAAGTCCAGGATATCTTGGTAAACGGTTGTTATTCTCATTCGAGGCGGCCACTAGTCTTGCCAGTTCGTCCTGCCTCGTCGAGCTAGATTGTCCTGCCATTTGTTGTTGACCTGCTGCATGTGCAGCTTGATTTGCAGCTTGAGCTCCTCTATTTCTATTGTCTTCGTTTGCAACTGAATATGCATCACCTCCAGGAACTTGGTGTGCTTGATGAGCCATTACGGTGGGATCTGATTTAGCGTGATGTTGAGGGACAGCTGGAGCGGCAGGTGCAGCCTTTTTCGTCTCTTCGTTGCCCTTGGCACCTCCCTTGCCTGAATTTGTTATTAGCATATTGAGTGTTGAGGAAAAGAAGAAGGTGCCGTTGTCGTAGAAATTAGTAGAGAGAACGAGTGAAGTGTGAAAGGGTTGAAAAGGTTAAGCAAGACATAGACATACCCCGATGAAGGGCATTTTTAATGGCCTGTGAGATGGAAGACATTTTAGTAAGTAAATAATTCGGATAATTTGATAAACAAAATATCAAAATTGCGAGACTTTGAAGAGAAGGGATGTGTAATCGGATTCAAATTCCTGTAACAAGTAAGGCAAGACAAGAGGGGGAAAAAGATATGAATGAAATTCAAGGATAAGCAAGGATCGGAAATTTTGGCGGCGTGATTGGTGATCAAGCAAGGGAGTAACAAAAAAGTATAAATAAATTGTGAATTTTGAATACTGTAGGCAGTGCTTTTTAATTGAATATGAGAAAACAGGTTGAAAGTGTTGAATGTAGGTAGGTAGAATAATAGGAAAGATGGGTGACAAGGCTGCTCGTATGTCAATATCAAACAGATGACTCTTTCTGGGATGTTTTGGAACTTTTTTTCGGTTGTATGAGAGATGCTCGTAGGGGATGAGGGATGAGGGATGAGGGATGATAAATGACGGCCGACTAGGGTAATGTACTTGGTTTGATGTACTTATGACGATGAATTGTCGTTTTTTTCCCTTTGTTTTAGTGCTTTCCAATCAAATAAAATCTGTCAAGGAGGGTCTGTGGGTGACTTGATTGATTGGCTGTCTGATAAATAAAGTAACAAGCGATAGGGATTTAGGGATAAATAAAACAACAAAATCAATATGATATATATATTTATATCAAATATATGAGTGATGACGATGTTGAGGAGGCAGGTAGTACCCGGGTAGGGAGATTGGAGGATGGCCACCGGTAGATGGCTAGACGGTAGATGTAGATGGATTGACAAGTTGCCCTGATGAGTGAATCCATTGAATGAATACCAAGTAGGTGACTACACTACTACTACTACTACTACTACTACCTAGACAAATCGACAGATAGATATAGCATTCATCTAGATACCTAGGTCGGGTACCTCCAGCTAGGTAGATAATCGAGTTGGCTCGGTTGGGTAGGTATCTGTCCCCATTGGGTATCGATTCATATAGATTAGATTTTATACACATCTCTATGTCAAGACGGTGTCGATCTAATGTCTATCCGGAGAAAGAAAAAGGTACCGATCATAGATAAGTATTGTCCGTCCGTCGAATTTGGATTCGTCCGAGTGAGTACTTCATTATCTATTTGAATTCCATCTACTCGTAGTCTCGTACCATCTAGTAGGTAGATACTTGAATCCTAGTACTGCCAAATAATGATCATATCGGTCAGCATGGCCAAGTGGACACGCCCCCCTCCGTCCCTCTCCTAACTTCTAAGCCCCTATCTAATATCATATCTATCGATTTTGGTTAGCTCTTGAGTCTTGATTAAGAAATTTCGGTGCAATTGACGTCATTACATACGTCATAAAAAAGCCTCCTTGCTCAAGGTTGCTTCAGGTCTCTTATCCCCCTCATAAATTACCATGACACACCAGGCAGTCCCATCCTGTATTTAATCTATTTCCCCAGTCCCACCTCAGCACTAGCTCCATATTTTCTCAACATCCCCTCCTCAACTATTTTATTGGTACGACATGGTACTCGTCCACGAGTTAGCGGGATCAAGTTGCCATGGGTATAGTAGATGCACTGGCTTTGCGTGAGGAGGGGTATTGGGTTGAAGATATGTAAATGCTGTAACAACTTACAAAAACCAAGTACGTACTGTAACACAGCATAATTCAAAGTGCATAGCTACATGCACCCCACAAGAAACTTGCAAAAGATCAATCAAGCTCGGAACTACCAATAAGAACAACGCAGTGTAATTAGATGCAGGCATGCAGCAATGACAGTATGTTCACGCACCATAAAGGGCACCTGGCTCATAGCGAGTTGCTACGACGGTTCGTATGGGTCTGATTTACGTGTGATCGCCGAGATTATCGATAAATGTTTCCAGGAATGCCAGTTCTCCTATTTGGCACAATCAGCCGATATCCCATCGTAGTAGAACGCAATGTTGCTTGCCTGAGATGTAACTTGACTCTGTTCCTTGTTGATGGAGTTGTATATGAAAAGCAGATATATATTCGGCTTTCAGACGACCATGCATTGAGTCTGTAATACCACTCTAGGCCATTCTTGGCTGATATGCTGATAATATGCGATGGGTATTGATGGGTGGTGGTGGTTGGTACGCGCGGCGACTGTAAGGACAAGCTCTGTTTAAAAGCGAATTGAGAAAGGGGGGTTTGGCGCTTCACAGGAAGAATGCAACAGCAAATAGTATATTTGAAAGATGGATAACTCGTGAAGATGTTGTGTGAACCTCTTGGATTCCGAGCTCTGAGTTTTGACTGCTGTTGAGAAAACATATTGAGTGGGAAAACATGCTCTATTTATAGAGATCAAATTGATATTATCACACAAATTTTTTCCAACCAACCTCCATTGCATTATCTGTCCTTTGTAGATAGTCCAATTCTAGATCACTTAGTGCTAGTGATGATCGCTTTTCCCCAGATCTTCGGCGAAAGATAAGTCTACCCAGTATTTGAAGCTAGAATTTCGTAGATATATCTATTTTTAGTATCATCTCAAGATGCAAAGATATTCAACCAGATCAAGGATGGAATATACACATGTTCGAGGAAGTATGTAGAACTGTAATCAACAGCAACCCAATCACATTTCCATCCACAAAGATTTGAAACGACGTCGCGTGTCAAGCTGGCAAGGTTATGTGGGGAATTTGATAAAAGACGTCACTCGATACTTATTGTATACTTAGTAATTCTATAGATCATTAGCTTCGCACTAGCTCAAGTCTTAGCATCATACAATGAATATCAATTCCGGCAAATGTTTGAAAGACAGAAGATACCTAGAGAGGTAATAGCACGCTTGGAAAAATTCAATGCTCATGAGTTCGTCAAGTCTAGCGTGGCGGCGTCAAATTGACACCAGCAGATCGGTAATTGGAAACCATAATGGTATCAGCTATCTTCTGAGTCAAACTAAGCATTCTTCAGCAGATGAACAGATCTTAGTTCTCGTGCGGCAACAACGGTTATACGCTAGATCCTGACTTGGGAAATCATCAACGACGTCTAGACTCTGGACACGTAATTCACCTCTTCCTCGCCTTAGCATGACCTTCATAACTAACATTGTTATATAGAGTCAATATGCACCAGTGATTATACTCTGGCTACCAGAATTGAGTTGATCGACCAATTTTCTTACATGATGTCTATTCAAAATTGGGCCATTTCAAATGGCTAACGTTCATCATGATAATCACTCGAAAAGTTTAGGTATCACTAACATTAGTAACATATATGACTTCGGGAATTATATCAAATCTCGGGTCATCGGCTATTGTTTGACAGTCCTATACTTCCGCTTTGCCGAGATGTCGATAATCTTCAGGAAACCATCAAATTTCTATCTATGACTAGCTAGTAGCTAATCGTCTACTAAAGTTTAGCCAGATCAGATAGTAGCTCATCGAAAGATAGATCTAAGATCAGTAATCAAGGAGGAACGACATACCTCTTTGAAGTATTTAACGAGAAGATCCCCCCGGGATTTGGAATTTTGTGTGTTCCAATCTACTTTCTTTCATTTTTATTCGGTCTCTCCACTCGATTACCCAAGAGATTTTGTCCTCGACCAAATTCACTTTTCGATTGTTTATGATGCTGGATATACGCTCGGGTCGGAGCCTTCTCGTTCTTGGGTCTAGCAACACCTCTGCTGGCGTCATAAAGCGAGGCGGACGTCGACAACGGGGCTGTGGAGATCTTCAGACCCTGCGGACACCTAAGACAGCCCAGAACCGGCAGCTCAATCAGTGTGGTTGTACAAGCCACAGATTTCAATGCATTCTCAGCATCTTATTGACACAGTATACATCAGGAAAGTCAAAGGAGATGACTTACAAAAAGATATTACTCCCATGAGCACCTAAATGAGAGATCTAACACCCTGAGGGGAATTCTAGCGAGATGTTACCTGTGATATGATGTTAGTCGCACTTATAAAGCGACAAGGTTGACGCCGGTGTTGTCGTTGATCAGGAGCTTGATACCATCTACAAGAGGCGGCATGACAGGATCATAACAACTGGAACCAGCATTGGAACCAATACCGGAACCTTTTGGGAATTGGATGGCTAGGAACGCATGGCTAAAGCTCAACAGCAGGATCTTTGACGCTGCATGCATGGAGAAACCCCTTCATCAACTATAGCAATACAAATACATCCAAGACTACAACTAGTTGTTCCACCTGACTCGTCAAGGAGGAGGGAGGGAATAGAACTCTTTGCAGAATACTGCCTCCTCACAGCTCACGACAACATACTCGAGCTTGAAGTTTTACTACTGGAATGTCCTCGATACCCGAAGTCCATACTTTGAGTCTTTGACAGAAGAAGTCACAGGTGATGAGCGCTATCAATCCCCATCTACCTACACACCACAGCACAATGGAATTCAAGATATCAGCCGTGCTATTTTTGCAAGTTGACTCATATTGACTACAGAAGACCCCAGCTATATTATTCGACTCTTCCACTTGGATGAAAACACTCTCATGCATATTACTTGTTCAGTGAACCCAAAGCATGTTCATTTGCTTTACTTTATCACAATATACTAACAAGGGTGATAAGACTAGATACTTTAAACAAACGTTTTCGTCTCGCTTACTCACGCTGAGTGTTTGATCGGACTGAAATAAGAGGACAGGACAGCTTTCGTTGGAGGATATATCAGAGGAAACACTTAGCAGATGTTGAAGAAAAGAGGCCTATTGCTTCATTCATCCTTTCACTTATCATACGAAAATAACGATATACAAAAGTAATATACTATTCTAGTTTTAATCTAGCAATGATTTGTTCCTCACTAAAGTAGGTAACCAGTGAACTGAACTTGTAAACATACCACTATGAATTAGTCCGATCTTTAATGTTTCGCTAAAGCACCACGGATGACCTCTTCCATTGTGCATTGCCCTTATGTATTTTTCTCGCTTAAAGACTTCCTTACAATAGATTACCATAGTATTATTCATCATACCAATGAGAAATATTGTTCTCTATTCCACTTGCTCTGCAGGCTTTGATCTCCATCGCTCAAGGTACTCTTTACTTTCTCAATGCTCTGAAACCTCCAACCTTTGACATTAGTTATTCGTTATATATCCATTTGACTTCTTTTTCCCTCAGAATAATCCGAGAATTCTGTTATCACATACCACCTTCGCTTTCATCAAATCCCGCGAGTGTGTTTAATACAACATCGTATCATCATACGCTAGATCAACCATCCTTTCTCCTTGTTTCGAGTATTCCTGCATCGTCCTTATCAAAACCCATCACCAACCATATCTCATTCTCAATATCCTATACTTCCACCTTTGGTCAGTACCTAGTCAAACAGTAATATAGTTTTCCACTTGCTCTACACTCAAACTTCAGACCTAGACTTAAGTTAAATCACATCGAGTATAATCACACTCAAAGAACCATACGTTCCAAAAAAAGATCATTATAACAACGGATGCAATATTCAGCACTATCGAAGCCGCTGTGTAAATAACCCTCAATTTTGCTATTACGGACACCTTTACTACCTTTCTCCTTTTATACTTTCTGCTTGCGCACGCCTCTCCAATGCTATCATATTACCATCTCTACGTCATTTCATCATTCGTGTAGCTCTTCTTGACGAGATTACCTCCTCCGGCCACTTCCATATGTAGAAAAGTGACCCTCCCACTGGTGATCTCTTGTGACATTCGTCGCACAGCTCGTAATCAACCTTTCCACTAATATTCTTATTAGTAATGATCTCAATTTCCAATCCAGACTTCATGTTTCCATCTTCACTCCCGTTATACTTCCCTCCTGGGGCCGCCAACCATAAGTTATCCGTAAACCCCTTCACAAAAGCCCTGGGATTATTATGCACAAACATAATTTCAAAGGAGAAATCACTCTCATTCTATTTCCAATACAAGAAAGTGAAATGAATACATACACTATGTACTTTTCATTCGCGAGGTCTCACAACCTTTGCTCTCCTCTTCAAGATCACCTCTTCTAATCTATACAACTCTTTATATCATCCCCTCCCCCCCTCTCTTCCTCAACTCACAACTTCCACTTCCATAACCCAACCCTCCCCTGATAACCAAAAATTAACAAAATCGAAGAATGCCAAAAGAAGAATCCTTCATCCAAGCACGAAGAAAGAGCTATCGATCAAACTCCCACAGTTCCAATAACCAGATGGTCACCCCCTGACATTTATACATATACACACACTTCCACCACACACCTTCACTCACTCACCACCATTCCATTCCATCTAAAGTTTCACCATGTACGTAGCATCCCAACCCATCACACATACATCCCCAACTATCCAGCTAGTACATTCAGCACCCCAGACTACGAGACAGAATACCAACCAACCTTCACCCATTATAAGCATCTGGAAAAGAATCAAGAAGTGCTCATTTTATAGAGGTCCGAATATTCAAATTGAATCCACGAATCTACGATCTTCTTATTTTTGAACTATACTAATTATGCTATGCAGTCCCTTTCCTTAGGATTGAATAATTCACAGCCGACCTAATCCAACATTCTTCCCTCCTCTCTCATCCCATCCCATCCCATCCCATCCCATCCCATCCCATCCCATCCCACAACATCAAAGCATCTCGAAATCATCTACCGAATAATAAGTCACTTTCTACCTATAACTCTACAAGCTCATTCATTTTATCTTCAGAACTCACATATATGCTTGAATACTCATACCGCACACACGTTTCCCTATATCTACCTGGGTACCTTCAATCGCATCCCTACTATTGGCACCGGCCACTATACTCTTCTCCAAGCTTGTCCTACTTCCAAATCGTTTGGTGTGTAAGAACTGATGGATCAATGAACATGCAAATACATCTTGGGATTCATTCTGTTATATCAATCATCAAATATAAATTTAAATCAAACAAAGAGAACTACAAGTATCGCACAATATAGAAATTGTAGCATTCCCACATCCGCCCATGAAAAGAAGATAAGAATGTATGCATTGTTTCGTTGACGCGACCTCAAGCATCCTATCACCAAACCATCCTTAAGTACGACTACGCCGTGACGCGACGAAAGAATCAAAACGCCTCGGACAATCATATCATATCACTCGTAAGAACCGCGGATACTGCATTCCTTCCCCTTCGCCCCTTTTTCCTCTCCTTGTCACTGAGCCTCATCAGATCAACCCCGCTCTTGCTGCCTCCCCACCTCCATCGCCAAGTACTTCCTCCATTCTAGCCTTTCCCTTCCCAATACCACCTTCGCCAACTCCCATCCTCCTTGCCACATATCTCTGCGCGATAACACCCACACCCAAACTCAAGGTCTCCTCCACCCATTCGGCAACCCATTCACGGGGGTCCACTCCTCCACTCTCTATAATTTGTTGAATCTCCTCTGGTAATCCTGCATGCGCATTCTCTGATTCTGTACCAAAGAAACCGGACTTTTCTTTAGAGGGTGAAGATGTGGATGTTGGAGTTAAGGGAGCTGGAGCATCGAGCCATTGAATCCATTTAGCAGGAATGGCTTGGGTAAGTGTATGGAAAGTGATGCTATGGATTGGATCTTGGAGGTAAATAGCGAAGGAAATTAATTCATCCGGTTTTGGTTTTTCGTCGACCACACCTCCTTCTGTCTCCTGCACTGGACCTCCTTGGAACAAATCTTCTGGTGCTTCATGGGTAATCGCTTGGACGGCCATAAAAATATCACTACTGCGAACTGGATTTGATTCGCTAAGATCTTCAGTAGCTCGCTGCGCTGCGAGTTCAAGCCCACCATGCGCATCAAAATATTCCTTCGAATAGGCTTCTGCGCTTACGCGGACGAGTTTCGTTCCTTCGATAAGTCCTTTAACGGAGCCAATATCCCGATTGTCGGTTCCTACGCGCCACCACGGTCCATCGCTCCATCCTGCATTGCCTCCAGTATAACCAGCTTCAGATGCGCGACGTGCTGTGGATTCGTGACCACGTTGAATGACAAGCAGATCTCCTCCTTCAACTTGAGCCATCACACGAGAAAATGTAGAATAGATGAGAGGGTCGAGAGAGGGATATCCAATGAAATCATGGGTGATGTGGATTTGGAGTCGTTCGTGGGATGAAATAGGTGGTGCGAGAGTATGAAGAATGTTCGTAAAGGTTGGAAGAGCTCTAGATGTCAACTCACCACCTGCGATTTCAATCAGCACTTGTTCACTTGTCAGTTCTTCAAGTCAAAATGTTACCAAAGCCTCTAAGAACTCCAACGTTTCCCTTAACTTGTTCTGCCCATCTTTTAGCTTCTTCATTTTGTTGTATTTCCTTCACTGCAGCTTGAGCGTGGTTGACGGCGGCACTAGCTGTCGCTGTTGCTGTTGCAAAGACGCTTCCCCATGACCATCCTCCACCTGCTGAAGGGGCTTCAGTGGCAGGCTGAGAAATTGGAGCTTTCTTTTCCGCTTCTTGAAGATCGCTACTAGTTGCGGAAGGAGTAAAACTAGTATGGAATGATCGAGTACTGTCAACAGATTTTCGAGGTAAAGCAGATTTCTCCTCGCTTGATCTGTCCTCACTTCTGCGAGAAGCTGGTGGAGGAGTCGCGGTATTTGAACGTTTCACTTGTTGAATTCGTGGTGTGTGTGGTCGACTTGGTTGTTGTGCTCCAAGGTTTTCAAGTTCCGCAAGTAAATCTTGTTCTGACTGAGAAGGTTGTTTTGTTTTGTGTGATTTTGAAGGTCCCTTGGAAGAAGGTGCTTTAACTTGAACTTCATCAATGCCTTCCAAAAGTTCATTCAATTCATCATCAGTGGGAGCTGGCTTTGATTTCTTTGAAGCCATGATTGGAGGTTGTGTATCAATTGGGAAGGGGTATCAGAGGATGAATGATTATGGAAAGTATTTGTTGGTTATGAAGTGATTTGAACCCGTCAGAAGAATGATATAATAAATGATATTTACTTTGACTGTCATCTGTCTTCAAGCTCTATTTTGACGTTATTGATAAAGCAAATAAAGGTCTCAACATCAACATGATACCTATGGGGCAACCTTGGAAGGCTAACGTAACCTGGGATGGATCTGTGATTGGCTCCAGCCACAGTTGAGGCGTTTAAGCACCAAGCACCGAGCACCGCCATCTAACATTTTACGACAGCCGCAAACCCCAAATTGAATCGAAATAACCTTTTTAAAGCAGTAAAATGAGAATCTGACCGACTACGATACTTTTGAACAACAATAGCTTTATGTCTTAAAAATAGCATGTAGTTGATCATCGATATCTCTTGCTAATTCTCCTATAAAGTTTCTAAATCAATTTGTACCCCTTTCCTCAAAACATTTTGGTATACATCTTCTTCCGGTTGCATATAGACCTGCAAAACTCAAGTTTGAGACCTTGTGGACAAAAACTCGAAACTCTTTGGGTTGGAGCCAGCACAACACATCGTGTTGGTTTCATTTTCTTCGAATCAATTCGTTGAGAAAACTTTGGTTTTCTCTTCAATATGGCGCGAATTAAAGTTCCTCCTATTGCGACTCAAGATTCTACTTCTCATATTGAGAAAGGAGTTGGTTCTTCCGAGTCTCAAGAAACTTCATCTAGTTCTTCTACATCATTTTCCTCAACCCCAACATGCCCCAATTGCAGTAATACATTTGCAGAACTATCAGATATGGTGAGTCTATCTTTACATAAATCCTCCTTCCTTCATGTCAATCATTTGATGCTCATGAAATGTAGGACTTTCGTAGTCACGTGGCTGCATGCAGTCGACCATCCACAGCGGAATCAGTGGGAACTATTACTACTTCAGGTAGTTCTCTATCACCACCTCCTACTTCACTTGAGAATATTTATGCTTCAGCAAAATATTTATCCAATAAGGATGGGCCGAGACCAGATTTGCATTTCGACTACAATGCAGCTCAAGAGCCTGCTATTGCCATCGCTGACGCTGACGCCGACGAAGAAGATTTCGATCCAGAAAATCATGATCGGATTCAACCATATATCGATCCAAATTCTGAATTCGACTACTATGATCAAGCCGAAGGCCATGAAGAGCACGATGTAGATATCAATGATCCAGATATCGGTCTTAAGTTCAAATATCCCAAGCTTCCCCCGGTGGAGCACTTCGAAAAATACCTTAAAAATCCTAGCGAAATGTCATATGATGAACTGTACAAAAGAGCTGCGATTGTGAGCACAGTAAGTCACCGTCACTGCTTGTTTTCCCCTAGCTTCCTCTCTGATGTTACATTTATTATCGTGCTTTATACTGTGTGGGGTAGAAGAACAGGATTAACAATTCCAATAGACTGTTTTAGCTGCCTGGCAAAGGGAGTTTGATGCAATTGACGAGGAAATCTACGCATATGAATCCCAGGAGAAAGAACGACTTCAATTCGAAAAGGAGGCCGAGAAAGCTCTAGAAGAGGCAGACAGACTTGCCGAGCAATTGGATAGAGACGAACTGGTAGCTACTGCAAAACATTACGCAGTGGAATTGAAATCAAAGACTCCAGACTGGACAACTTTCATCAATAAGTATCATAAAGATGATGAATTTCGCCTACGTCTCGAAAGTCTTCGGGACCCACAATTCAGAGCCAAACTTCAAAGACAAGCTTTCGTTAGAGAACAAGAGAAGCAAAAGCTCAAGCAAAAGGAACTAAAAGAGTCAAATAAGCTAAAGCTTCTCAACGAGCCACTGCCTGAGATTAAATTGACTAAAGAAGAGATAGAAGCCGAGAAAAGAAAAGCAGGACGTTTGATAGATCCCACAAAGTGGGATGACATGAAGCAAGCAGAGGTATACGGTTTTGAATATTCTTCCCATCCAAAACATATTGGTGCGCAACCAATCCCATCGGCCTCTAGAAAGCGTGGTGGTGTGGGTGAAATAGATATGAGTGAAGGTAGAAGTGGCCGAGCTCAACGAATGGCTACGAGGAAAATGTACGATCAAAGTACACCAGAGGATGAATCAGACGGTTTACCAGCAAAACGACAACGGAAGGTTCGAGTTCTTGATGATGCTATTGGAGAGTTATCAAAGTCTCCTCGAAAACAAAGCCGAAGTCAAACTCCCATCAGAAGAACTTTCCCATCGGGAAAACCCATTGGAAGGCCACCAAAATCTCTGTCAAAGCTCAAGGATGTTCAGCTTGCATCTGGCGAAGATGAAACGATACTTGAAGATGAATCCATTAAAGACGAAGATATTTCTCGACATCTCCTACCAGCCGAACAAGAGCAACTACAGCAATCGGCCGAATTACTTGTCAATCAAATCGCCGAAGAATTACCCGTTGAACCGGTTGTAAAAAAGAAGCATGCAGGTGGTAGGCCACGGAAGCATCCGCTTCCCGTTCCTGCTCCTGTGGCTGTTGTTGACGTTATAAACCCCGCAGAACAAATTACTACAGCAGTATCCGAGACCCCTGCGGCAATCGTACCTCCTATCAAGCCAAAAGCTAAAGTTATCAAACCAAAGAAGCAACCAGCCAAGTCAGCCAAATCCGGTGGTCGGGTCAAGAAGGAAGCTAATATCGAACCAAGTGCCGAAACTGAGGAAGAAAATGCAATCTTGCCAACAACCGAGCACGATGAAGACTCGGATTCAGAAGCAACTGAGGCGATCAACTCAAGGCGCGAAAGCTCATCATCGCAGTCAACTATCTCTTCTTATGGTAATCGTCAAATCAACCGTTCTTCCACCCATGAGCAGACCCTAACTCGTGAACCTCGAACAGCTACTAGAAATCGTGCAGCAGCATCTGTCGAAAAGTCAACCTCAATTCAAGAGTCCCCCAAGAAAGTTGTACGAGGAAAACGTAATAGTAGATCGAGCGAAACTCCTGTCGCCAATTCTCAATTACTAAAGGCACGGAAGCCGCGTGGAAAACAGGCAACGATTGAGGAGGATGAAGAAGTGGACCCGTCACATGAACCAATCATCAAGAAAGAAGCAACTCCGGCCGCACATCCGATAATTTCACCATCATCGTCCCGAACTAAGCGCAAGCGAACAGTTGAAGTCAATTCTGACGCGCCAACAGCTCCGAGTGCTTCCCCTACCAAGAAGGCTCGTAAAGGTCGCCCTACCAAATCCTTATCAGCGCCCTCCGAAGGGTCTCTTATTATTTCGGCTTCATCGTCAAAAATCAAGATAAACAAGAGGGCTAAAGGACCGCTTGCAAGAATTCTTCCACCTCGTGAACCCAGTACTCGAGCTCGTCGGGCTCCGAAGGCTATTCGAAATACCGATGATGCCAACGAGGATGAAGAGGATGAAGATGAGTTGCAAATGCCAGCAACAGAATATGAAAGGTATCAAGCTTTGGCTGATCCAAGGAGTCCCATTACATTGGGAAAGAGAATTCGAAAAAGCGTCATTGATTTAAGAACAGCTATGGAAGGTGGTGATGATGAAGATGGCGATGACGAGTTTGAGGGGTGATTGGGCTTGAAACATCCCATCATTCTCATCATGATGGCCAATCTCCCCGGGTAATATGATTATCCGTGTTTGTGACATTCATTTTATCATTATCTTCAAGTTTCGAACCTTCACCCGATCCGATAGCCTCTTATTACAACTCACTCAAACTTGGCAAAACACCGACAGCGTACGATTCTTGCTACCATTATCGACCGCAAAAGAACGATCCTCCCTTTGTATCGATGCCATCGATCGAATCTATATGAGCTAGAAAGGACCCGAAGCAATATTTTGTGAGGCCCTTTCCATGACGAACGACTTTTTTATACAACAACACGTACATAAATTGAACGAACCTCACGAGGTGCAACTTTTACATTTTCTTTATTTTTGACTTAGCATCGTGTATTCATCCTTGTCCATAATTAGTACACGAGAATCATTGGACATATTACACGGCGGCGCTCTTTTTGGGGTCCAGCGCAAAAATTGGATTTTACCTTCATTTTATATAAGCGAAAACACGGTTGAAATAATTGCTTAATTATGGTCATTGTCTTACTTTTACAATGGCTTGACGAAAGGGGTATCTGTATTTCTTAATGAATATATGAGTATGGACTCGGATATTGTGGGTGCATTTATATATGCATTGGAGGGTTCTCGGGGTTGGGATAAATGGGGGTTTTCCCTTTATACATATATCTTACGGTCTTGGAGTTTTGGTCCAGCGGCATTCAAATTTTCTCTTCTCTTTTTTTGTGCATAGGATTATAGGAATTTATGGTGTCGGTGTGTATTTCACGCCTGGAAATATAGAGATATAGCGTAACAAAAATGGAATAATTGAAAACTCGACCAGAGCTATGATTTCTTGACTGGGAGGATAAGATGACGTGTGCTTCTATATGCGTTGGAAGCTGGACTTGTATCCTGGGCCCTGGACGTGTGATTGTATTGTCGATGCACCCAAGAAGTAGGTATCTTACGAAGTCTACCACAAGTTAGAGCAATTGCACTTCTACGTCCCTGTTCATGTCTAAAGGATATACAATGAAACTTCGCCAGCAGATTTACTATAGTATAAGAGCGAAAAAGATTGGGCTAAACTTCTCACTTGGGTTTAGTTCATCCTGGTGATTCGCTACCTGGTTCGATCCAACTCAGTCGATCTCTTCATCTTCATCTTCAACAACTTGAGTTGGAGAGAGATTTATTTCATCAAATTGGGAGTTATTGAGGTATTCGATCCACTCTCTATATATACCTATCAGTATTCGTAATTCGTGTTTATTTTCCATTACCTATATTAATACCTATATAACTATGAAATATGAAGATCGTTCATCTTCGTTATGTTTATTATAATATCCATACCCATATCTCTGTGATAACAAAAAAATACCATGTATCATCAATTTCATATATCTCAGAGCCATCTCACGGCTCAAACCACATATTTTTATTCAACCAAGTAACCATGCATTCCCACTACCTCAATGCATAGCAAACTGTTCGCCCCCAGCTCTCCTCCCACCAAATCCATCGGCCGTAGAATTCCTCACTCCAAACGCACTCGCCACGAATCCGACCCCTCCAAACGCGACGCAAAACCACAAGCCCGTGCTATACTGCTCGAGATTTCCCTTTCCCTTATCGATATCCACCGCCTGCACCACGGCGCTCGCGAGCGCCAATCCCACCCCGCTCCCAATCTGAAACGCGGTATTGATCATGCCGCCGCAGAGACTCTTGACGCTCACCGGGACGCTGCTCAGCAGGATAATCGTGCAGGAACAGTATACGATTGTGACGGCGGCGACGACGAGGAGAGAGGTGGGGAGGACGTGCGCCCAGAAGGATGTAGAAGTTGAGGTGAGCAGGGCGGCGGGGATGGGCGAGGCCATCATCATGAGCATGCCGATGAGAAGTACGGATTTGGTGTTGTAGCGCTCGAGAATCTTGCCGACGGACATGGAGAATATGAAGCCGGTGGCGCCCATAGGGAGGAAATAGAGAGCCGTGGTGCCGGGGGAGAGACGGTTGATCTCTTGGGCTATGAGGACGATGTAGTAGAGGACTGTTTGGTAACCGCCGTAGCATACTTGAGAGTTTGTGTTAGTATGGAAAATTGCACTTCATGAGAGAGGTGGGAGTGAGGGGAAAGAAGAGAGAAAAAGGAAAGAATTCAAACATACCAAATCCCGAAATCCACAACGCAGCAAAATTTTGGATTTTCCAAAGCGAAAGCGGCATAATCGGATGCGAAGCTCGCTTCTCCACATATACAAAAATCCCCAAAACAGCGACCGAGAGAATCAACAAAACGATGATGAAAGCCTTACTCCATCCATACACCCCTCCACTCGACAAAACGAATGAAAGCAGAATAAGTCCCCCAGTCGACAATCCCGCCCCCAACAAATCCAAACTCGGTTTCTCCTGCCCCTCCAACCGATCTTTCGGTAGAATAAATTGACCCAGTACTCCCAAACTCCCCGTCAACGCAGCAGAAACATAGAACAGATATCTCCATCCCAGACTTCCCGTCAAGAAGCCCCCGAAAATCAGTCCCGCGCAGAATCCCACCGCTCCCGAAGCCGCAAAGAACGATAACGCAATCGTACGATCTTTAGCCACAAAATACGAAGAGATAATTCCCACCGCAGAAGGAACCGTCATCGCGGCTCCGATTCCCTGCAGCGCGCGGAAGATAGCAAGTTGAATAAACGACGTCGCGAAACCATTTGCAATTGTCCAGATGGAAATCCAAAGCATCCCAATGAAGAAAATGAGCTTTCGTCCGAATCGATCACTCAATACACCAGCCAACAATAGGAATCCTCCAAAGGTTAATGTGTACGCACTAATCAACCATTGTAAATCACTTGCCTTGGCTCCGAATTCTTTTTGGATGGCGGGTAAACTGATGTTGACTCCAGTCATGAAAACATTATCCATAAGCTGTGCTCCACATGTTGTGAGAAGAATGAGTGCACCGCGGAGACTTTTCACACTGCCGATATCCGGGTATGAAGTTTCTGGCAGATTCCTCGATGGTTCCTCGACTTGCAGCTCGAAATAATCGCGTGGAGTGGCACTCCCGCTTCCATTTGCTAGTCCCTGGCCATTTCGATGCGAATGCACACCCGGCGTATTAACCGCCGAAGAAGGAGAAGGGGGACGAGTCGAATACGGTGTATTAAATTCGCTGGGTAATTCTCTGATCGTACTGATAGGACCTGGTTTTGCAGCTTTGGGAAAAGATATCGTGGTATTATCCTTTTCTTTCCCAGAATCGCCCTCTCTCGACGATTCCCCATGCGCTTCAAGATACGCATCCTGATGTCCACTAATCACACTGGCTGTCCTCGTCAAACTCTCCAGATCCTCCGCGCGCATACTATCGCGAAAAGCTAAACGTCCAGATACATTTGAGCGGCGACGAGGTTGTGATGCAATTCCTACACCGTGCGGATCTTCATATTGGGAGTTCCTTCGTTCGGGAACCGGAAGTGTGTTATGTTGGCTGGTGGATGCTTCGCCATTTGAAGCTGGTATTGTGAAAACTATTAGCTCCGAAAATTTCTTGTAGGACTACAGAGATTTCTGCGTTGGTGAGGATGAAGGGGTAGAACTTACGAGACATGGCTGGGGAAAAAACAACACCAAAATTTTAATTGATCTCAAATTAACTGCGAAAGAAAGAAGTTCAAAGTTATAACGAGCACTTGGCCCTCGAAGATAAAGACAAAGATAAGTTGTGCAACAGCTCATACAATTCATCCATTTCATGTAGCAACCCACAACCCCATAATTTTGAAAAAATCAAGATCATCGATAAGCCTGAAAATTCCCCGCCGAATGAGTTATGGGTACAATCACACCTTATCGACCATGAAGGGTCTTTTTTCTCCTCAATTTTTTCTGCCTAGGAAAGTTTTCCGATAGCTATCCCTGTTTCTATCAAGAACCTAGCGGACCAGCGAGTCAAGACATATGCGAGGGCTCCACATAGAAAGACAACGCGAGAACGCCTAAAATCATAGTGGGGATTTTCTACTTCACTTGATGATTTTTCTTCAAAGCTTGCATTTGCGTGTGATATAGTCTGGTAATATATTAACCAGCCACTTAAAAACACACATTTTCAGAGATGATTACTACATCACGAAATGGGAAGGTATTTGCCCGCATATCCGATGTACCGAAGTGTTTGATAGCCCTTGAACTATCTGTATTCGGTTCGGTTCGGATGCCAATCTCGATGAGGGGTTCAAGCTTGCGCTTGCAGCCTTATACGTTTGCAGATCATTCAAGGACATGCTTCAGGGCCCGCCACTACAATACAAAGAGACGGCCCAATCCAGCCCAGCCCAGTCCATACTTTCATTGCCCTTCACAAATGATAGATTCGATTCAAAGAAGGAGGAGAGTTCTGGTACAAGGAGGATCTAATTTTAAGAAATTATCCAAATTCTAGCAGATGTGAAATTGAACGTCTCCAACTCTCGCAGTGAGATTTATTCAACTAATCATACTCAATGCCATTCAACTCCTTGCGCCACCATTATAATTTTCGGTCAAATGCTCCATCCTGTACAATACTTTCCCACATCTGGGAGGGGAATATAACGCCAAATCAAATCCCGACTATATGCAAATGCCCTAGCTTTGGCGCGCCATGTTATCCATATACTGTTGCTTCTTTTCGTAACCATCTAATCCAAAACTCCGTCGCCTTTCAATTCAATGGTCCAGATTGTGGTGGAACTATTGGAGAATATCATATGATGTAATGAAGAAATAGTAGCGAAGAAGTAAAATCGCTTAGCGAATTTAAAGAAGTGAAAATAAAAGGTGGTAAACTATTATCCTATAGATCCGTAAAGATTGGCCCTTCATAGTGCTAGGAATGACGGAATCTTTCGATGTAGCTCGAATGCCGTGAAGTGACACGCTGTATCGACCGTTTGGAAAGATAAAATGGTTAGGAGACCGGCGCGGAACCTTCGGTTTTCTTAACTTCTCCCTTCATCTTCTCCTCGTTTTTCTGTCTCGCATCGGCGGCTTTTTGTTCGTCCTGTTTACGTTTGTCTTCAGCTCTTTGTACTTGATTGGCCTTTTTCTCGGCTGCAGTAAATATTTTATTCTCTGCGGCTCGCTGAGCTGGCGAAGGTTCGGATGCATCATGGGATTGTGATTTTGGCTGTTCTTCTTTGATTGGTTGTTTGCTCACTGGTGGCGTGTCATCTTGTTGAGCTTCCTGTGCGGCTTTTTGCTTCGCTTTCTCCTTAGCTTCCTCTGTAACTTTTTGTGCTTCTGCTAACTTCTTGGCGTCCTCCAACTTCTTGGCCTCTTCTAGTTTCTTTGCATTTTCAGCGGCTTGCTTCACCTCCTCCGCCTTTTGTGCATCCGTCTTTGGTGGTGGCTGAGCTGCCTTTTGTGGTTCCATTGGTACTTGAACATCTTGCTTCACGGGGATCCATTCCATCTTATCATCGTCGAAGTGGTGGCTTAGGGTTAAGTTAGCAGAGATATTCCAGGGTCGTGATTCCATCAAACATACCCTTCAAATTCAGTCAAGGTCAACGATTTTTCATGATATTCTGCCTCCAAGATTTCTTTGTAGGCAAAAGGAATCTTGGCTGGAGCTCCCTCGAAGAAGGTGTCTCGCAATGGAAAGATGTAGGTATCCTATGACTATTAGCGCAATCCAGCTGACCGTGTTCACAAAAGAATTACCCTATATTCATGACCATCCTTGCAGCTCATCATTCCCTCCCCGGCAGGATGTGTATAATTATATCTGGCAGTTGTGATGTCAATGAATAAGCCACTCGTAGTATCGACCCATCGTGCATCAATGACATTCAATTTGTCCGATTGCTCCCTGTTAATATAATGAGGGTTGACCTCTAGCATATAATCTCGGCCTTCTGGAATGCGCGGAGTTTTGTAGTGGAAGACAGTCATATTGTAGTAAGAGGCGAGGAAGTGCATCGAAGCTTCGGAAACTTGGACATCGGAATCGGAATCCCATGGTAGAATCTAAAACTTGTGAGATTTTGTGAAGAAATCGGAATATTTGCAGTGTCGTTCCTACCTTGCGATTCCACCACCAGCCGAGTAAAGTACCATGCATGAGCCATGTTTCCACTCCAATATCTGAAAATGTAGCTAGGTAGGTTTGAATGAGATTCGAAAGTGCTTGTCTGCGTTCTCTATAGCCCAATTGCTTGTCGGCAAATCTATACGGATAATGTTAGGTCCCGTCATTGTGTACTGTAGCAAGAATCTACCCATGGAAATTACATACCGGCCATCGTAATGCGGATGGAAGCTATTAACCTCGCCATGTTAGCATTGAATTCCAAATTTACCTCGAAACCGCCTGGTCTTCGAATTTTAATTGAATGGTAAAAATACGTACACACTCTCATCTGTTGGGAATAATTCCGTTAGCTGGGTTTCAACTAAACATAGACTCTAATACTCATGGACCGGACAACCCGGACAGGACCATAGTCGCAGGTTCCGCCACAACAAACTCTCTTTGGAAAGAAAACCAGAACTTACGAAAATATTTCCCGCTTGGATCACCTCTCCTTCCGCTCATGTCCTTGTGTAACTTTGTGCGCACACTGTAAAAGTCGGCATCTCGTTTTTGAATTGCCAGCGCCGACACCATGGACAAAAGTCCAGGTAAAGTGATGATCCACGAAATGCGCATTTTCGATTATCGCGATATGGTGATCAGCTTACAAGAAAGCAACTTCGACAAGGTTTGAACAACCGTCTTGGCGCAGCTTTTGTAAATTGCGGACGTGGGATAAAAGGATGTGCCAAGAGATAGATGATCGACTTCTCAATTGTGTAGAATGAAGCTGCTGTTGTATGTGAAGCAAAGAGGTACAAGAGAGAGGGGAAGATAGAGAGAGATAGAGAGATAGAGAGTACCAATGCAAAATGCGGAAAAAGTAAAGATTGAAATGCAATGGAGAATGAAGTGAAATAGTCTTGATTCAAGGAAAATAAAAGAGACGTGGGGAAGCACACGATCAAGTACTCCTTTTGGTACCCAAGACAAGGGATATATCCCAAGAAGCAATTGAGTGGAGACGGATCTTACTAGCTTTCTATAAAATGTGATCAAGCAATGAATGTTAAGATATTGAGAAATTAAGGCGGCGTGAGGAGGAAGCATGTATTTTTGTTCAATTCGCCGCTTAGGAAGAATTAAAGTAAAGGGAAAGAAAAATATTGAGTGATTATTGGATGAATCGGAAAGTCGTCGTGGGTTCAAGCATCAGCCCCCAAAGTAATGCTTTAAGATGTATTTACTATTTACTGCACAGTACCTAGGCAGCTACAATTATCATTATTATTAGTAGATGAGGGATTTGCGGGATATGAGAAGTTGGCATCAATTAGCGCTTGCTTCTGTTTGAAGTGAAAGGTTAATGATAAAATCTAGAAGCATAAGTCCTGTATCTGATCAATTCTATCCATCTCAAGTTTTCAGATACCTACTAGGTAGTAGGTCGTGAGACGGTGGTCAGTCAAAACAACCAATACCCAGTAGCTCAATGGAGATACGACAAGTCCCTATTTATTCGTCTATTTATCTAATTTACAATTTGTTGTCAGTAACTACCTAGGTAGTTCAATGTCATTCTTGGATTATTACATCGTGGCATCCATTTGGCTGGGATTCGACATCAATACCTCGCAATGCAGTACCCGGAGAGAAAAGCTCAATTCATCTTGGTGCGTAAGCAGCATGCGGCTTGCTACATATGGATTACGACGCTTTGGACCTAACTTTAATTCTTCTGCTCACATCTCTCTTTTTGAATTCCCAGGGGTTTCAGATTGATCTAGGGTGAGCATGGTTAGAATGGCGTTATATATCGTCAATTTTATTGGCATACCAAGATAACGTATTTTGCCTGTGTGTGAGAGAGACGGAGAAAGAATGCAAGGCGAGGAAAAAAGAATGTTAATCATTACTGAAAAGAGTTCATACCTGGGGAAGAGCTGGGTGGATGCATCCGGTATGCGTGAAATCAACAAGGTTGAGCTCGATTAGCCGCCATCTGATGATGTTGACATGTCGGTGCTGTACTTTCAAGCCTGCAATGATAAAACCAAGACTGTCACAGAAGAGAGTCGGTTGGTTGGGGTATTTACTGTGTACCATACGACTGACCCCCCTCAGCCCCTAGATCAAGGAATCCGAAGCTATTTTCATCTACCGTTTTCTTTTTCTCCCACCAAGTGCTTGGGCAAACGGGAGTTCATCCTAGAAAGAGACACCACCAATAAATCCACATCCCTCCCCTCGAGTCGTGTGCTCAATTACCCCTTGCTAGGCCGCGTCAGCTAGAAGCAAAAGAATAAGCCAGAGAAAGCCACAAAGTTAAGCTTTTAGACGAATCTTGGCAAAGCTTACATACGCCTTCTTTACTAATAAAAGCCTTGCACCAATGATCTGATTCAAGGATCTTTTAATGTCTACTGTGTAGATTTTTCAATGCATCTGTCCGGTTCTTGTTTGCTCAATCGCATACCGACAGATCCCATGGTCTGACAACATCACAAACAATACGACTTACCAATCCAATCAATATCGCCAACAATAAATGAATAGGAGTAATTGGAAGGATGACAACGAAAGGCACAGGAAGATACGACATTAGCTTCAAATTTTGGCTCAGAAGAGAAGCAGCGCTCGGAAACCTCGGTGCTTCGTCCTTATGAACGTCTTCATATTCCCGTCTCCCGATATTAATAGCAGCAATGGGTTTCTAGGGGCTGGAAGCAGAACTACGGAGATTGAGGCACGCTTGCTCGGACTCAAAAGGTAGCTTTGAAAGCCGTTTCGGCGTGAAAAACGACCAAAAATGAGATGAGAATAATTGCCGCTTTCATTTATTGATGGAATAGCTACTAAGCATCAGTTAATAAGCATCAGCTAACAACTCAGATGAACGACCTCCTGTCTTTCGGATCGCGAAGAGAAATGGGGTACATTCTCTACTCCCTTCTAGACACTTAAAGCATAATATCTACGCGCTTAATTTACAACAACCCGTGGAAGCTTAAATCTTAAAATAACCTTAGTGGGTCATTAGAATTATGCTTCAATGTTCGGATCCGATTATGACGTGGACTGATCTTCCTCGAATCTCATAATAATTGAATTCGATTCGGCTGCGCTTTGTCTGATATTGAAACCCGGCGTGGATTGAAGACGCATCATTCATGGTAGTGCCACGTGATTGTATCGATAGATCACATACAAAATGAAATTCTGGGTGTCTACTCTGAAGCTGATCCGGTAGTGTGGCAACAATGAATTCATATTTATGCAGGAATTCTTATATGATACAACCCCGCAAAATCCTTGCTTGGTTTTGTGTTTTTTCGCGGAACATATATAGATATTGGGTTCCTTATGTACGTCATTTCTGGACTCCTGTCACAATATTTTTTGTACTTGCTTTGCGTTCTCTAAATTTCGAGTAGTTTCGCGATAATCTACCTGGCGTTCATAGGTTTTGGTCTATAATTTCATGTGGTTTAGACGGGTGCGTCTATCTTCCTATCGGCATATCCTTACTTCAGTATTAATTTATTCGCTTTTAATTTCCTTTGCAATGGAAGTACCGCAAAATAACTTGGAGTTCAATCATTCAATGATCAACAAGATTCACAACATTTGCACTTGATATTACCGATTTCACTCTTCTCATCCCGTCCCGTGCCATAGCCATTCTCGCTACAGCATTGTGGTATGCCTTCTGTATGAATGTACCTCGATTATGGGAGATAGCGACAACACAGAGGCAATGAGACGAGGACGACGTCGCTGGTGAATTTTGGGAGACGAAGCAAGTGGTTCGTTTGTTCATTGGCCAATCCAAATTTCTGCTTGTCCATCATGATAATGAAGTCTGTCTTCATGTTTGTGGCGAAAAGCGAGAATGGTGACCAGATCAAAACCCGGGTTTTCAGAATACTCGCTCTACTTTCTTTCAATTCCGACTTTCATTCCCAGTTCAAGATCTCAAGTAAGTATTTCGATCAAGCGTATATTTGGAAGCGGTTTGTTTGTAATGCGAACTTGCCACTCCGTAGCGCTTATGATTCATTGTTGAGTGTTTGCGAGTGTCTGAGTAATAGAGATATTCACAGATATGGACGACATCGTTGAAATGATTCCGGTGGAAAAGGAAAATCCAGAGCAGAAGAAACTGATGTTGGCGAGGATGATTCGTACATACACCCCCAACACAGAATGTGACGAAGTATGATACATCCTCACCCATCTCAACAGATCTATGAAAGAACGAGGTAGTTAATCTCTCCGTAAACGTAGAACCTCCCGTGTCTGCCTTCTCACTTTCACCTTCATGCCAGTCAATAATTTCTCGTTTCAACACCTTGCTATAGCATTCTGCGATGCCTAATGTCGAATGGACAAGCACAGCCTGCTGTCAGAGGGGGTGATCATCAAGTGTCGCTGACGATACTCGAGAAGAATAGAAGTTTGGCCCATAGCTAGGTTGATGAAATACAGTGATGGCAATATTGACGCCTCCCATGGAACGAGTGCATACACACAATGTTGCTCCCAGGTGACTTGCAGAGAATTTGTGGCCAATTTGAGATTTTCACGCAGCCAGAATAAGTTCTCCAGATACCTCTCTGGGAAATTGATGTAGCCAGAGTAACTCTTGACCTCAGAATCAGTCTCATAGGTGTCAGGAATGGTTTAATCGCCACAGAATTCTAGACCATGACAGTACGAAAATTCTTCTACCTTTCGATCGCGAAACATTCTTGCCAGTGAGCATGAAACCGAGTCTTGGGAGTCCAGCCACGGAGGAAGATCTACAATTTGGAATATACAATACTGAAAATAGGTCCAGTAAATTAACAACAAGCAAGTATTGATAGAGAGTGGCCTTTTAACACAGACAGAACGAAACAGCCAATAATTAGCCAATTTGTGCAACTTCCACTGGACATTCAAGAGCGAAAGAAATTACAATCATGTCTCGAAGATCTTCATCATATTACTGCTTGGAAGTTGTGATTTGCAGGTATTCTTTAGAACCGCCTGTTGTTCAAAGATACCATTCACCGCGAAACGAGGTTCGTCTCGATCATCTGCGTCCTGATGCGAGTGCGAGACCGCAAATACGACACAGTCTTTTCCCATCCTTGCCACTACCTACAGTGCAGACAAGTCGGATTTTCGGACATCTCGGGTATTCCCCGGATAGAATTTGGCCCATTGTTTTTGTGGCTTATCATTTGTAATTGGATGAGAGTAATTGGCAAGCTGGGAACATATATCTCTTTTTATGATTCCTAGACACAGTTGCTAGGCAAAGGTGCAGAGCAAAATGATTCCTTCTATCTTTCGCCAACAATGGCAGATTCTCTAAAGGAAGATATCGCATCGCGTATCAATTTGGTGGACACTGGGGTCCTCGCTCCTAAAATTTGGGCATACGAAAACACAATTAGCCGTTACGTTTCGGTGGTTTGCGATGCGAGCAAAGTACCGATGCGTGCCAATGTTAACTCGTCCATTTAAGAACAAATCCCCTCAGTGGTGCCAAAGTTATATGACAACGGAAACCTGACTTGAAACTTCAAAATCCTGCTGGAAATTCGGACTACATTGAAGAACAAAGATGGCTCCTACCATATCAACAGAGGGAGAAAGTATCATTGGGAAATTCTCCCATTTATTACTTTTTGCTGGAATTATAGTAGGTTAAACAGATCGTCTGGTCTGTACTGATGGCTAATACTTGAATAGACTACCTGTTACATCACATACAAAGTGATATATAATCTTTATTTTCATCCACTTGCAAAATTCCCTGGCCCAAGGCTAGCTGCAATAACAGATGGCTGGATGTGTTGGCATAAGTAAAATTCACAGTTTCTGTCGTTCCACACTCAAAACTAATGAAATGCAGTACTTCTGGAAGTTACCACAAGACTGTGATCAGCTTGCATCAAAAGTATGGTCCAGTTGTTAGATTTGCACCAAATGATTTGTTAGTGTACCAGATTTACATGTCAAAATGACACTTTACTAACGCGAGAACAGAGACTTCGCATCTCCTCAAGCAAATCAAGAAATTCATGGTCATGTCAAGCAAGGAAAAGCCCTGTTTCTCAAAGGGCAAGCCTATAATACTGGTTCGGAAACCAACGTTGGCATTGTTTCAGCAAGAGATCCGGCTGTTCATCGAGAAATCCGAAAATCTCTTTCTCATGCATTTAGTGCTAAAGCGCTTCGGCTACAAGAGGAAGTGGTGATACAGTATATGGATTTGTTTGTTTCTCAAATACATCAACGTAAGGACGATGAGAAGGGGCTGAACTTGTCAGAAGTAAGTTAGAACAGTCTTGTCTGTGAATCACCACTAACAGAATGCAGTGGTATAATTGGTTAACTTTTGATATCATTGGTGATCTCGCCTTTGGGGAATCATTCGATGCAGTCAAATCTGGAGAAGGCCATCCGTGGATCAGTCTCATTCTTAGTACCGTCCATTTGATGGCTATCATGGAAATCTTTCGACGCTTCCCATTTTTCATGAACTCATTTTTCAAAGAGATTGCAACAGTTTTCATGCTTAAAGGCTTGAAAGAAAAGAGCAAGGTACATTTCCAAAATTCAATGCAAAAAGCAACTCAACGTATGGAACGAGGAAACAATGACCGAGACGATTTCTTCTCGCATCTATTACGCGAAAAAGAAAATGGACCAAAGATTACTCGCAAATTGATTCTAGCGCAATCTAATACGCTTATTGTAGCCGGCTCGGAAACCACCGCCACTTTCCTTATAGGAGTAACGTACTATCTTCTTAACAGGCCCGAAACACTACGACGTCTTCAAGAAGAGATCCGCAATGCATTCACATGTTCGGAAGATATCACAAGCGATTCCACAGCAACCCTTCCATATCTTGCTGCTGTAATTGAAGAAGGTCTTCGCATCTACCCACCTGTACCAATGGGTCTCCCACGCGAGTGTCCAGGCGCTATGATTGATGGCCACTATGTTCCAAAAGGCGCAGTTGTCTACGTCTCTGGCTACGTTGCTACCCACAACGAAGAATATTTCGCCGACGCCAACGAATTCCATCCTGAGAGATATCTACCTTCTTCCCACCCATTTTATGATCTTCGATATCAAAATGATAACAAAGATGCGAGTAGACCCTTTTCTATGGGTCCCAGAGCATGTCTGGGGGTTAATCTGGCGTATATGGAAATGCGGGTTGTTTTGGCGAGATTAGCGTGGGAATTTGATTGGGAATTGAAAAGTAAGGAGTTAAATTGGGAAAGGGATTCGAAATTGGTGGTGCTTTGGAAAAAACCAGAGCTCAGGGTTGGGTTTACCCCGGTAAAGAGATGAGCTGGAAAGGTGTTATCTAAAGGCGTTTTGTTTTCTTTCTTTCTTTTTCTTGTACAGAAATAATTTTCGCGGCAACAGTCCATAACTCTGGGGAATTTGGATCACAAGAGGGTGAATACAAATTATACTTTCTCCTGCAGCGTTCCGTCCCGAGTCCCGAATCCGAGAACGAATTGAGACAAGAAGAGGTAGGTAGTTAGGCGCTTGCCGTCTTCGAGAACTTGATGCTGGAAGCCGTGAACTAGATATGTATGTATACATGTATACAAGCTGCTGGAGGTACGAGAACGTGTTTCAGGTTGCAAGGACGACAGGGGGAGTTTGGATGGAAGGTGCATGAAAGTTTATTGAGGGACGATGTGTTGTATGAGTTGTGGAGTTATAATTCGTTGAAGTGGCTTTATATCGGTCATGAGATGTGTTTCTTGATTAAGATATTTCAAGAAGGGTGGATGGTGTTATGTGAGGAACATTAGATTGTCTGATAAACATCTCCAGAAACACAAAAACGGCATGGAGATGGAGTAGTTCAATATAATGTAATGGGATGATATATACATTCAATTTGTATTTGAAAATTTACCTCATCCGCAAAATAGAAGCTCATCTTCAAGTCTACAACCATAGCTCATGGGATGCTACACATATCCATATTCGCCCTCTCATCTCACCCCGTTTGTCAGAGACGAAGAAATGATGGGATGAAATTGATGAACACAGAAATATGCGAACACAGCATGAGATGAGATACCATGCAAGAGCATATATCTATGCACTTCTACTACTCAATCCTTCTATAATTATCAGATCAAATATTCCTGCAGATATTCTCGCAAACACTTTCCAAACCACAAGTCAAAAAAAAAAATCATCCCCGCAGCTTCGGATAAGATAGAGAGATCCCGAGATATCCCTGCCACCGATAAGCATAATTGCCCCACGCAGCTTACCGTTAGGACATAATAATTCATGAAAATTTCAAGGGACGAACCTAGAGCGGAGTACGCCTTTCCAATCAATTCTGGACCTTCCAAAAGAGTCATACAAATGAATAATATGATACCACGTTCTTTTGACTTTTCTTTCGTTGTTTAGTTCTTCAAAAGGTCTTTTCGTTTAATATTATAAGACACGAACGAACTTCTGCTGTTGTTGCTTCAATTTGTGTTCAACGGGTCTGTCTTACGGTCTCACGGTCTTATTGTTTAATGTTTTAATATGAAGTGTATGAGTTTGAGTTGCACAATATACATATAGAAAGGTAGGTCAAAACCGTTTTCTTTGGATACTCTTGCGATCTGGGCCCAATTGGATGGATGTAGTGGATGGGGAATTCTAAATGAGGGTGTTACGAGATTGGTGTATCGATGGATCCAATGCTCCTCTCACGTATATGCTCTTCCTATATTATCTCTTTGCTTCCAATTGGGGTCTCTGTTCCTTTAACTCTTACGTTATAAATCTGCGAATGCAAAGGCAATAGAGACAATCGCTAATTCGACAACCGCAACAATAGAATGACTCCAAACGAGCAAATAGCTTCCTCGGATCCCTCCCACGATGTAGAGAAAGGTCCCTCAAGCGGACTCCCATCCCCTCACGACCCTCTCGCTCTTTCGCCCTCGATATCCCCCACGCGCGATATTACAGATCCTGCGATTTCTCGTCCTCAAAATCGTTTCTTTACTCTCACTGCACGAATTGAAAATCTTCTTGGTCTAGAAGCGCGGGGTATTCATCGGGTACTCCCCGCAGAACAAACCACCAAATCTACTCTATCTTTCCTACAGATTGTCGTGCTATGGTTTTCGATCAATACCGCGCCGCAAAATATTACTTTAGCGAGCATTGGGGCTAGTGTCTATGGGTTGGGCTTTTTGGATGCGACACTTTGTAGTGTTTTTGGGGCAGTGGTAGGAATTTTACCGGTGGCATATACGGCAGGTTGGGGACCTTGGAGTGGAAATAGAACTATGGTAGGTGGCTCCTTTATTGCGATTGATGTTCTTGTGTCTTGTGGATTGTTTGAGTTTTTAAATGTGGCCATTGATTTTGCTACTGGGACATTGAGGTCTTTCGGCCCCTGGGGTGAAAATTGACTAACCGAGTATTTAGATATGCGCTCGATTCACAATGGGATGGTGGCCAGTAAAGATCTGTGTGATATTGAATGTGGTAATCTTATTAGGATATTCTATGATTGATGCAGTAGTAGCTGGCCAAATGTTATCTGCTGTATCACCAAATGGTAGCCTTTCAGTGGAAGTTGGAATAGTCGTTTCGGCTATCTTAACATTCTCAGTCACAACATTCGGCATCAAGATATTTCATCACTACGAGAGATTTGCATGGATTCCTCAAACATTCGTTCTCCTGATTTTAGCAGGAACTGCAGGACCGAAATTTGACCTCCATAGTAAACCTACAGTTGAAGGTGCAACGCTTGCCGGGAACCGAATTTCATTCTTTTCGATTTGTCTTAGCGCCGCAGTCACATATGCTCCTATAGCAGCCGATTTCTTCGTCTACTGCGATCCAAAAATCGCTTCTCGTTGGAAAGTCTTCGCGGCAACTCTATTCGGTCTTTCTCTCTCCTTCACACTCACTTTTGTCATAGGAGCCGGTCTCTCATCTGGTATCGCTAATAACCCTTCTTGGGAAGCGGCAGGTGCTGGTACAGGTGCTCTTATAGTAGCTGGGTTCGAAAGTCTAGGTGGATTTGGCAAATTTTGCTCCGTGATTGCTGCGTTGGGCTTAATCGCCAATATGGTACCGCCTACCTATTCTTGTGGTATTGATTTTCAAATTCTAGGCCGTTATCCGGCCATGGTTCCGAGATTCTTGTGGAATACATTTGGAGTGGTAGTATTTACCGTCTGCGCACTTGCAGGACGTAATGATCTTTCCGAGATCTTTACCAATTTCCTATCCTTGATGGGATATTGGGTTGTACTTTGGATTGTCATTACATTGGAAGAAGAATTTATATTTAGACGTCGTAGAAATCCTACGTTTGTATGGAGTGAGTGGCATAAACAAGAGAAAATGCCGCTGGGAATTGCGGCATTGGTGGCGTTTTGTATAGGATGGGTCGGAGCAATTTTGTGTATGAGTCAATATTACTTTATCGGACCGCTTGCGAAAATGGTAGGGAGTGAGGGGGGTGATATGGGCAATTACGTTGGGTTTGCCTGGGCTGGGTTGGTGTACCCCGTGTTGAGATGGTGGGAGCTGAGGAAGTTTGGTAGATAGAGAGACCTTGGAAGAAGAGGGCTGAAAGACGGGCTAGATGTAGATGAACGGGATAGTTACGAAACTTATGATATATGGAAAAGTTAGGGATGGAAAAGGGATATGAACACTATAGTAACGGCTTTCAAAGATTTATATAAATGGGAATATGTTTTAGACAGACATATCATTGGATATGGAAAATCAAATTCTATTCGACACATGTTGCAGAATAAATGAATCTTCTGGAATACTTGAGGAATGAATCATGTTTCTTGTCAAACTAATTGAATCTGAACTTTATCCCGATCGTCAGATCGTCAGATCTTCAGGGGACTTCTCCGCTATTAACGGTGTAAGATACTTACCACGTCCTATCATTTCATGCTCGGAGCGGCAATGATAGGGAAGGTGAAACAGTCGAGTGAAATGGACACGTGGAGATTTAAAACGGATATGGGGATTTGGATTTGGATTTGATTGATGTGGGAGGGATTAGGTGGGAGGATTGGATGAAAGGATTGGATGGAGAATTGAGAGGGGATAGTAGAATGTATGCATGCATGTTTCAGTATATGCAGAGGGTTGGAGTGATGTGATGTCGTCTGATGGATGGGATGAGATATTTTGGATGATCGGATGAGATGGGATGGGATGAGATTGAATCATGTGGGAGGTTGTATTTGGAGAAGTTGGGGGGAGGGGAGGTTGTGTTTTGTTTTGATGGAAAGGTTTATTTGAATGGATGTGAAGTTTCAGAGTTCAGGGATGGGGATGGGCATGGAGACCATAGGGATATTGCGAGGTGGTGTGTATGCAGCTGTGTATGTGTATGTGCATGTGCATGTGTAGATAGATATGTTCTACATCTTTTGCCTGCTAGATCATGAAAGTAATCCCAGAATTTGATGATGGGATCATTCTGAGCTCGTCTCTTTTACGCTCTGTCGAAAAAGCGACAATTAGACTAAGGATGATCTTCTTTCTCAATTGTCCAATCCCTTCTAACGATGAAAAGGTGTTAGTTTATTATCAGTGCTTGACTAGTATCACATGATCCGGGTAATCTTCCCTACGTCGGTAAAATAAAAGCCGAACTTGATCTTGATTGTTCGAATCTTTGCCAGAATGTTATAAGATTTGAATGGCAAATCAATCACATTTGAAACAAATGTATTTGAAGGGGTTGAAAGGATGATTGGCTTTTGATTTTCTTGAAACTCAATTGAAAGTATATTTCACAGAACAACCGAGGAAGATACTCGAATTGTTGATGTGGTCAAGCCTGGCCTGATCCCCCCTGATGTAGAGACAGACAGACCCTTTATGTGTTGAACTTAGTAAATTGATCCCGAGGTGAAAAGGTCTACACCCCTAAAGACAAAGCAAAGTCGGATTCCAGATCCCTATACTTTACTCTATAAAGTTAACAGTGGGCTACTATTGACTTTAGTAATGTGTGTGGCATGGGCTACGAGTCAATGTGGACATTCTCCTGTCAATCACTTCCTGCTAATACCCAGCGACGCAGCTAGCCGGTATGCTTGGGATATACGAGAGCTAACAGTACTATTGAAAATTTCAAGACAAGACAGAAAGATACGAGGAGGTGATTATGGTGATACGAGAAATTGTGTATGTGTAAAAAATGACATCGTGATGTTCTGGAGCGTGTACCAAACAATGGATTTGTGAAGAGATGAAGACTTTCTTCTATCTATTGTACTTCGTATTAATGAACCGAAGAAAAAGGGAACTACTTTAGTATACAAGCGGAACGGACAGTCAGAGTTTCTCCGGCTTCAGGTTAGACTCCAATGCTAAAGTTAAGTCTAAAGTTAATTTTTAATCTTTTTTACAATTCTCTCCTTTATTCATGCGCTATCAATACTGTGAAAATGGATGCACTAGGACTAGATGCTCGTATTTCATTCATGTACCGTATCTGTACAGTAATCAATGTATCGAGGTAGGTGGGTATTCAAGCCAACCGATAATAGGATACCAATTGCACATCACTCATGTTATTATATTGCAGATGAGGTCATATCACCTTGATCAGTAAATTCAAATTAATGATTCGACGATTATTATTTTCCCTTCGAACATTCCCGAGTCACCGCAAACAGACATCTTCAGCCACCACTCTATTTATATCATCCCAATCGGATTCATCAACCAATCGAATCTTTTCGGCTGTGGCTTCAAACCTTAGCCAAAATTCCATGCTTCAGCCACCCAAACTAAATATGCACTCGTTCGGCTGATCCGTCTGCTAAGAAAAAACTCGTTCGTGTTCCCAGTCAGTTCACAACCCAAAGTCAAAGAAAGACCGAAAACAGCCTGAAGAGCAGACTGACCTCACTCATTTATCCAATTGGGGTATGTACAGAGTTACACAAAGGCCTTGCATGGTGGACCCGCGCGGGAACGACAGGGTTTGACGTGGGTGGCCCGGTTACGGTCTGTCCAGTGTCAACTACTATCTACCATGATGTCTTGAAGATCGGGATACGATACGATGAGTGAGATAGGTACCATAGGTGGCAGGTATAAGAATGGACGATCTCCGTTTCTGGGAGTTCCGTACGTTCGATATCTTTCTTCACGGATCAAATCATATTCCATCGTTTATCTTGCAGTTCCTCTTTGACCTGCCTTATCCATTCAATTGCATTAACCGTCCCCGCTTTGCTGCAGGTCTATCTGTAAAGCCGTTTCATCTTCGTCTGAGTCCTGAGCATTTTTTTCGCGGAGGGGCAGTGCCTTTGGTTACATCTTTGTGGGGTAAAGTCTAGATTGGTAACGATTTACTTGGGAGATTATCCGTACGACTCTTTCTTTGTTTTGTTGAGAGAGGGGAAGAGTATAGATACAAGAGACATCCGCTTTGGGGGTTTTTTCGTCCTGGTCTATCTCAACTTCATTTCCAAATTCTATATCCGGATTCTATTTCGTTCATTGCTCAACGCGATTGAAATATTCGATAGTTTGAAAACATACGGACTATCCACCTACCAAGGATATTTTTCTATAATACCTCGAACATATATTCACATCAATCCTCTCATATACGAGTCTTCGACTTCAGACCTCAAAATGCAACTCTCGTCGACCTTTCTCTTCGTGACAGCTGCTGTACTCAGTACCTTTTCACTCGTTACAGCCAGACCAATGCCTTGCAGCGATGTAAGTTCTTCCTCATTCTTCTTATCTATTTCACAATCTCTTTCGTCATTATATATTCCCGGAATTGAGAATTCAAAACTAACATGGATAACTAGGCGACAAGAGATCTTGTTCTCAGAGGAACCTTAGATCCAAGCGCATGCTGTAGTTATGGTGTATGTAAAGGGCTCGTAAATGTCCAAGGTGGTTGAGCGAACTTTGCCTTTAATGGTTCGAAGGGAAGACGATGAAAGAAACGGGACGTCACTATCGTCGGTTCAAGAGACATTGAAGCACAGCCGGTTGTGGGATTGAATATTCGGGATATCAGGTTGGCGTTCATTACACGACATCACAATCTACACAATAAGATTGGATTTTTGTTGGGTGTTCATGGCTATGATCACCTATTGGGTTACAAGGTCGCCACGAGATTAAATACGGGCCAACGATCAATGGAGTTATGGAAATGGAGCGAGGGCTCGACTTTACAGAACAAAATACTCGACAGTAGTTCGTGGGTTCAGGTTATGGATATATGGGTTTCTGGTGTCAATTACCACGGGTCGTATGTAGAGTTCAATACATATGTATCATTTAGAAGAAGTTTTTGAAGAAGGAACGAAAGTTTTGTGCCTCTTTCACATCCTTGATGTCGTGTGACTTTTTGTTCAGCTCTGTATATCTGTGTGGATATTTAAAGCCTGCCACCATCGTCAAGACCACCACCGTCAAGGCCATCGACCTTCCGAGTAGTCGGGAGAGAATATATAGTAATAATGTGTTGCTAATTCGACTTTGTTGTATGATCCAGATAAACATCCAGAATGTTAGTTTAACTTTGCGAACTGGCCCATCATACAGGAAAGTAAATTTTACCTCTGATAGTTTAGTAATCCATCTTCAATAGTTCGAGCACTGAGTTGAGTGATCAATTTTAATATCGCAAGAAAATATGATATGCTCGATATACAACTAACACGCAAAGCTGAACTGAACTGAGCCAGCTAGCATGTAGCAAAACTACTCACGACTCAATACTCCCAACGATGTAAAATATAATTATACCCAACCTGGCCATCTTCGCAGAATAGACGACGCGCAAGCGAGGAAGTCGCACCTCTCGCATCTTCCCGCCATGATAATATTTACCACGAGGTTGGGGATGTTTAACTCTGCAAGAAGAAATCATGTTTTCTTATCTTTTCTTTCTTCTTCAGCAAAACAAAACTTTCTTTTTCCTTTTTTGCCTCGTACGATTTGATTGATCGATTACTCGTGCGTGGTATGGGCGTTCCGAGTACTAGGTACGCTACTGTAACCTGCTAGTTACTGGTCTAGATCTCTTCATCTTGTCTCAGATTTTGAGAGGGAATTGCTATAAAGTCGCTTTTATTTTCGGGGTTGATGGGAATTGATTTTGTTGGGAAGTCGTTGGATTTATTGTATTGTATTGTATTCTCACTGACTGTACGACCTGAAAAGACTCCTCCTCTCCTCTCTTCGACCCCATCAAAGCAACACTCTTCATTTCTATACACAACACACAAGCATACGATAGATATCTTACCTACCTACTCACACAAACAAACCATGGATCCCACCAATATCTCAATCCTCCTAAACAACACCTCTCTCCTCATAACCGGCACCTCGCTCTTCATAAATGGAACTCTGATTAATGAGGATATGTATGGACATACATCTGCGTGTACAGTTTATAACCCCCGCAGAAGCGATACCTCGCTCACGGTGTTTATTGTGTTTATTTTCCTCGCTGGTTCGTTTCTGGGATATGGGTTTGGGGCTGTGGAGAGGGTGGAATTGTTGTGGATGCGGAGGGCGGAGGGGAATTGGTTGGGGGAGAAATGTAAGGGGATGATGGGGGCTGAGGAGCATAGGGAGAGGGATGGGGAGCATGAGACGGGGTTTACGTTGTTGGAGAGGAGGAAGGAGATGGAGGAGATGGTGTTGGGGAGTGGTTGTGATAGGGATGGGTTTGTTGAGGGAGGTGAGATGGAGAGGGGATGGGGGTGTGGAGTTAGCTTGGCTGCGGAGGAGAATGTGGATGGTGGGATGGATGGTCCTTGGAGGGAACCGAACCTGTTTCTTTGTAGTTGAGGGAAGAATGATGAGATGAGGAGAGGAGGGAAAAGTAAGAAAGAGGTGATTCTGGGTAGAATGGGAACTAAGCAGCAAGGAAATTGGGGAAGACGAGTGGGATAGTTCATGGACATAGACGAGCAACTGGGCAATTTGAAGCTTACAATATCTTTCATATCTCATTCCATTTCCACCATCAGTCCGAGCCAAATTTTATAAGTGAAACTCTGACGGCACCCACTCTCCCTCACCTATCAACTCTCAATTTAAAGCTTCGCATCACCCTTCAAAACATCTCTCAAAAATGCCAATGCCTCTTTTGCAAACGCAACCATGTTCCCCTCTCTATCACCACCCAATTCCGTACTCAAATCTTTCTTATACGTTCCTTTTTCCGTTGCGATAGCTAGGGCTACGTATCCTCTTTTGGTTGTATCATGTGTTAGCATTCATCCATGATGTATCTCTGACTTATGCACCATCCAATCACCTATCCCCGCACTTTTCAGGGATAAAAGAATTGAAAAGAACAAGAAAGGAGAGAAGAAGATTATGAGAGCGAAAAATGAAAAGAAACCTACGGTTGTCTGTTCCTCCCCTCTCCACTAGCACCAGGTCCCGCAGTCCCACTCTCACAAATACAATAAGTACTTCCCAATTTTCCCCTCACATTCTCAGCAATACCCGCCACGATATCTGGTGTAGGTCCACTGTACGAAGCTATGTTTTCTGGGGTCCAACCAGCTTGTAGATATATTAGTAAGAGAGTGCCAAGAAAGAGAGATACAGAAACTAAAAAAATCTCAAGAATGAAATAAACTAAACGGATAATTACCAAAAGCTATTCTCGATTCCAAAGTATACACCGTCAAACCACCTTTAAACACTTTACTGGCACCAGGTGTACTGAGAATAGAAGCGGATATGATACCTCCCGCCGCCTGTTTATGTTAGATTCTTTTTCATCTTCATCTTCTTTCATACACATTCTATCTCCCATCACTCTTCTACTTAAACATCTTCAATTCCTATTTCCCACTCCCCAAGCCAACTGAATCACACCCAGATATCCAAGAGAAAATAATCCAGGCCACAAAGCAAAAAACAGGACTTCCTCCCGAACCTCCCGAACAATCACATAACTCTCACTCTCACTCCCACTCCAAAGCACACACCACACACCACAAACATCACAAACGAAAGAGCAAATAAAACATACCGTCTCAGCTACACTAACAGTTTCCCCTCTCTCCTTCAATAATTTCGCAACTTCATTCACCACTTCCTTTACTTTCTGTGGCGGGAATTCCTTTGCTTCAGACATTGTGTTTGAGAATCTCTTGGGTCCGATATATTGGGGTTGAAAGGAAATGGATGGTTTATGGAATAATGATAAACGACAGAGAATCTTTGGTGAAAAGAATTGTGACTTCATTGACGATTTACTGATTGTGTTTAGGGTTTGATGTTGATTGATAACGGCTTGAGGTCCTTGTATTTCTAAGCATGACGATGAATGGCGGGGTAAGGTTTACTAGCGGCGGGACTCTGCATATGAAGGAAGCAATTATGGATTTGAGTCAAATGGATATGCTTTCACGAAAATTCATTGGAGGGACCGTTTGTAAATGGGTAATCAATTTGTTCATAATAGTATCTAAAATCTGATAGGGTCTACAAGACTCAGGACATATGCAGATACGCACGGTAACATACTCAGCCAATCATGGAAGTCAATTGTGTGAGATTTCATGTTGGAAACCGTTCCTTACAAGTCAAACGAGAGAAATTGGCTCAAAGGCCACCATCATCCTCCCTATTGAGCACGAGCTCACATAATCTCTACGTTTCCTCTGAAAGCTACTGATTCACCCTGAGACCCAGCGAATACGCTTTGTCAACTTCTACGTGATAAAATGAATCGACCTACTGAACATCGGCTTCGACCTTTTGGGAGAGTGTCTAGAATTGAATCATTGTACGATGAGTACCGTCGAGCCACCAATCCTTACTTCATGTATGATTCAGAGCCATTAAGAAGAGCTGCCCGTGAAAGATACGAACCCGAATTTCGTCTGAGCAGAAGTTTTGATAGGGCGACCAAGAATGGAGGGCGAATATTGAGTCCAGAGAGTACAGAGTCCATGTTCGACTCAAGCGGTGACTATGAAGACGCGAGGCATAAGGATACCTTGCCTTTTGGAAAAGCTATGAAGAAATTGCGTACTGTGATCAAGGAGGCAGGAGTCATCTACTCGGGAGTTCTTAAAGAGTATGATGCCGACGTTCAAAGTGTCAAGACTTATACACCAGAAAGAATCCTGAGACAACTGTGGACTTTGAAATTGGACAGTGTATCGAAAATTCCAAAACAGACAGAAGATTTAGATCAACATGCAGGATATGGCAATTCAGATCAAGATGCCAACATCGAGAAAGTGAACGATTCGGAAGATACACTGTATGAGCAACTCAATCATCAAATCGCACAGGTCATGGAAGCCTTAAAGCAGGCACATGTGTCGACCGTCGGGGAGAAATCGAGCGCGACTGTATTCAAAGCATCGGAAAGATTGAAGGAGAAGATCGATACCACGGGTCGGCAGATTCTGGAGTTATTTCAGAGAGCTAGAGATGGAAGTCAAGACTGCGAAGCGCTTTTGGACGAATTGAACGGGCTGTACACTTTGCTAGAAGGAAATAAAAAATTGTATGCGAATGAGAAGGAGGGAGAAAACGTAGAGAGTTCGGTTTCGTCATAGATCGTTGCAATAGGAATCTCGATTGGTTTTGGCGGATGGCATATTCGCAAAGGTGGCATTTGTTGACTTTGAAAGAAGTCGATCAATTCTGGGTTTGAAATACTAAATAACGAAACAAAGATTCGAAATCATTAGTAGTATCCCAACTTACAAGGTGAATTGTGATTACTGACCTAGAGAAAAAAGGGTGAAGCGTCGTCCTCAACAGAGTAATCGGAATCGAATTGTACTCAACTTGTCATACCGGAGTAATGATAAGTCCAGCACGCCACGTATTGCACTTAAGTGTCATGCCTCAGCACACACAATCTTCGCAACGGCTCTCCCAAAGGAACATGGTACACGACTATTTTCTCTCCTCCTTTCGGAAGTGATATGTATAGAGTGACCATGCCCTGCTTTTCTGATGCCAATTGCAGACGTGAAATCACGCCGAACCCTCACGGGCAGACCTGTTCATCTTTGCCCGAAGGAAAAGGAACGAGGTAAATTGAAGAGTACTCCGAATTTCTCATATGCAAATAATTAATCGCAAGCGATCTGATAATCTTGAATGAACGAGTTTATCTGTTTGTAGCATAGAAACGCAGCGTTGATGAGGACGACGCTTGAAGAGAAAAAGAAAGAGATTCAATGAAAGTTTCTGAGTTTATGACTGTATCCCAAAAAAATTCGCTAAGAAATTCTTTAGCGTCAATCGCAGCTTTAGCGCCAATCAAAGCCCTGTCACATGCCAAGATGTACAACGGAAATATGTCATTTTGGAATCCCGACAATATTGTGCACAGCCTCAATCAGCCTCGAATCCATAATCCTTGCTGGTGATTATATGACGCGCCTCTTTCCCATATTAGCTGGGGATTTTTACTATTCATTTGTTCATCATAAATTGATCGAATTCCTGGGGAAATATTACTCTATCAACGTTAACCTCAGAAAGCGGATCCCATCATTATGTGCTTTATTTTCACCTGTGGAGAACACGGTATGAGAGCTTCCATCACTAAGAGTCTCTGATAGTTCTTTAGCTGACACTTACATAGAGTTCTCATCCCAACTTCAGGGATACGAGAATGTGTTATGCCAATGTCATAATTGTGTACGTCTTCGATGCTGTCCCTTCCGCTCTCCCAATAACTAATTTATATCAATAGGGAAATTACTCTGCGAAAGTCATAAAGAGACATCCCTGGTTCACATTCTGCTTCATCCCAGTTCTCCCATTGAGCTTCCATGCTTACGAAGATGTTGTCTGCTCTATCTGCAATTTCGCACAACCACTACAAAACCGACCAGACGTTCAATCCCAAATAAACGGAGGAGGCCAAGTGCCATTACAGAATCAACCCCCAGGTGGTGGCGGCGGCGGTGGAGGTCCTGCGAATCCTGGTTGGGGAGGAGGTCCGCCAGGTGGGAAACCACAACAACCTATGCAGTACGCATAACATACCGCTTGAGGGAGGTGGATTGGGAGACGGTCGAAGCTAGAGGGAGAGTTCGAGTTGAGGATATTTCAAGGCTGTATCAACAAATGTGCGATCCAGGATACTCAGACTGGAAAGAGGATTGGTTCGGAGGGTGTGGTACGGAGTTTTATAACGGAAATTGGAATTGGTTGATATTATTGGTGATATCTTCATCTTGGGCAAGAATTAATTTGGTCTTATATTCCTAGGAAGAATTATTAATGAGAAAGTTATTTTCTATGTCCTGAAGTTTCAGGTTCCTGTAGTTGACATGTTGCTCTTCGTTTGACTTTGCGAGCTGTGTATTGACCATTGTTAATGAAGAAGAGATTGAGAAATCATCTCTTGGATATTTGAACATTCCCAAGATGAACAATAAGTAAGTCCTCGGGACTAGTCAAAGTTAGTTATCCGGACTGATATCCAAGGGCAGCTATTTGGAGTCTGCCATCTAAAGGGATGATAGTCAAACTGTCTTTGGTGGGATGATTGATTCATCCTCTGATTGATTGGTGTTCCAGATGATCATTTCTGCGATTGGCACATTTATTAGAGAAGCTGTCAACGCAAACATCTGACATGGTCTAGAATCGTTATGCAAGATGCAGCTATTTTTTTGTATCCCGCATGGAGATGAATTTCTCCGTGGGGTCAAGAGACCCATGGTTCATCGGAGCACACCGTATCTGATAAAGCAGAAGTCTGTATCAAGCATATCGAGCACCCCATCGACTCATCGACTCAATTTTCATTAGAGTATGTATATGTCTGCGGTATCGGAATACTCTAAACAATCTTCTGTGGTATTGCCTTTTCTTGGTCTTACTCCGCTTGATTTCACTGTCCAATTATGACTTCTGCCCTTTCCCCCTGCCTTTGCATGTCTTCTCACATTTTTCCCATCAGTTCCAATTTCCTTATCGATGGCTTTTGAAAATTGCCTCTTATCAATTGAAAAATAGCCAATCAAGAGTTGATCTTTTGTCTATCGTACAGATCGCTTAACCCCCAATGTCCAAGCTCCCGATGATGCAGTGAGATAGCAAGGGTTTGGGGAAACTCCTAGGTAATTCTATATGTTTTATTTGATAAAATTATCATTCTTCAACCTTATCTATTGTACAAAGTTCAATTTGTGGTGGTGATCATCGTTTTCTCTCATCCAGATCTCTTATCCATTATATGGTGAGTAACTCATGCAAGTTAAAAAAACACCAAGGTATCATGTCACCCTTTTCAGCTCTTACTTCTGGTGACTGGTCAGTATCACTGATATCAGTATTACCCCGAAATGTAATATCCTAGTTGCATATCTCCATATACCTAGCATGATATGATATGATATAATAACAGCTTTGTCCCCCCTTGTGCCACATGTGTAGATTTCCGTCAACTTTGTGAAAACGACATTTCATCCATTGCATTGAGGTCGATTGTCTTTCTTCAGCCAATATGCCTATCTCACCTCCACTCAGCTCTGGCTGGGGCTATGGAATCGTTCTTGGTTTGGGTGCTCTATTCGCATTTGGCATGGTAAGTTTTACACCCAATTGCTACAATTGAGTCCTTGACTGACTTCTTTGGATCAATTAGATCCTTGTAACATGGATTCTCAAACGATATAACCACGAATTACAAACATCAGAGATGTTTAGTACAGCTGGAAGAACAGTAAAGTCGGGATTGGTGGCATCTGCGGTTGTATCTTCATGGACCTGGGCTGCTACATTACTGCAAAGTTCTGGTGTCGCATACAAATATGGTGTTTCTGGACCTTTTTGGTATGCATCTGGAGCTACGGTTCAGATTCTGTTGTTCGCAACTATTGCCATTGAGTTGAAGAGGAGAGCACCAAATGCTCATGTAGGTTTGGCGAATCTGGCAGGTATAGAAACATACTGATGGGGTTTAGACTTTCCTTGAAGTTATCAAAGCTAGATATGGGGTACATGCTCACATCGTATTTACGGTCTTTGGGTTAATGACCAATATACTTGTCACTGCAATGCTTTTGACAGGTGGTGCTGCTGTGGTATCTTCCTTGACAGGAATGCCTACACCTGCTGGTAAGAGAATCAGATGATATCAGATTCCTATTTGCTTACATCCTATAGCTTGTTTCCTCCTACCATTGGGTGTAGTTATGTATACCATGTTCGGTGGTATCAAAGCTACTTTCCTCACTGATTGGGTTCATACGTTTATGCTCTTAATCATTATCCTAATCTTCGCATTCACCACTTACGCTACAAGTGACGTACTCGGATCCCCAAAAGCAGTATTCGATCTTTTACTCAAAGCAGCGGCCGATCATCCAGTCGAAGGCAATTCCGGTGGTAGTTATCTCACTATGAAATCTTCAGAAGGTGCCATCTTCTTCGTCATCAATATCGTTGGAAATTTTGGAACTGTATTCTTGGATAATGGATACTACAACAAGGCAATTGCTGCATCCCCAGTGCATGCGCTTCCAGGTTATATCATGGGTGGAATCTCTTGGTTTGCCATTCCATGGCTGTGTGCTACAACTATGGGTCTAGCAGCCATTGCTCTAGAAGGCAACCCAGTCTTCCCTACCTATCCTAATCGTATGGATCCCGCCGATGTTTCAGCAGGTCTTGTACTTCCATATGCTGCCGTTGCCATTCTCGGAAGTGGTGGTGCCGTCTGCACGCTTCTGATTGTCTTCATGGCCGTCACATCAGCATCTTCTGCCGAACTCATCGCCGTCTCTTCCATCTTCACATATGATATCTATCAAACATATTTCAACCCAAAAGCAAGTGGAAAGAGATTAATTTACATGAGTCATACTATGGTCATTGGCTTTGGTTTGTTCATGGCTGCTTTTTCAACTGGTTTATACTATGCTGGTATCTCTATGGGCTATCTCTACCTCATGATGGGTGTAATCATCTCCTCTGCTGTCATCCCTGCGACTCTAACAATCATGTGGGCTGGTCACAACCGTTGGGCTGCCGCACTTACCCCTCCTCTCGGTCTCATTTGCGCTGTTATAGCATGGCTCGTCACTGCCAAGAAAGAATGTGGCTCCCTCAACGTCGATTGCACCGGTTCTAACAACCCCATGTTAGCAGGAAATGTCACGGCGCTTCTTTCACCTCTCATTTTCACCCCCCTCTTCACCTTAATTTTCGGCTGGGATAAATACGACTGGAAATCCATGGCCGCTATCCGTAGAGGCGATGACCACGATTTAGCCGATGCAGCCGACGTAGATCTCGAACTCGTACCAGGGGAAACGCGCGCCTCGGCCGCAGAAGAAGCACTCGAACAAACTAAACTTCTCCGCGCTTCAAAAATCGCAAAGGGTATGACTGTCATTCTGACTCTCGCGTTGTTAATTTTATGGCCCATGCCCATGTACGGCAGCGGCTACATCTTCTCCGAGAAATTCTTTACCGGTTGGGTTGTCGTGGGTATTATCTGGTTGATAGGTAGTACATTGACGGTGGGTGTTTATCCTGTATTTGAGGGAAGACATTCATTGGTGAGGACGGCAAAGTCAATTTATTTGGATATTACTGGAAAACAACATCCAAGTAAACATCATAGGCCAGAAGCTACGTATGTAGAGGGAGTCAAGGATGATGGGACTGAGACGCCGCCAGTTGGAGGCAGCGAAAAGGAAATCGCGGAAAAGAGTGAGGCTATGGTTCAGTAGGCATGGTTGTGACGGGTTGGGTGTTTTGTTGGAACTGGGGTGGAATGGATGTTCGATGATACCATAAACATTTTCCTTTTTGATATGTCTATTTGCTTTTAGTCAATGGAGGTGGCAAAATGTGTGCGAGTTTATACCAATTATTAGTCAAAAGAATTGCAATTTCTATCTTTATAATGCCAATGTAACACTCTTTTCTCAATATGCAGTAGCACTAGGGAACATTCTCGTTCAATCTCTCAAGATCAGTGTGTCCGATGACCTGACCTAAACTTCGCGATGTGTAGAAGTTTGGTGGATGTTTGAGAATGATTCACCAATGCATTTAATTGTTTCATGCATTCATTCTATGGAATAGACATAATATTGATAAGCATCTTATTGTTGGAAAGAAATGAAACTATTCAAGATCTGAAATCGACTTATGAAATCCCTAAGCCATTATGTACTTGGTTGAGTGTGATTTACCAATTTGGTTGCCACGGGAATTGCGGTTCGTAATGAGATCACAAGGATTTAGAAATCTATGAGCTGTCGCTTCCATTTTCTGAATCATTGTCAGAATTCCTCTCTTCAGGCGTTTCCTTCTTTTTCCTTCTCTCTTCCAATTCCTTTTCCTTCCTTTTCCTTCTCTCTCCCAATTCCTTTTCCTTCCTTTTCCTTCTGTCTTCTCGTGGTTCCTTGAGCCTTTTTACTAGCAGCTTTATAGGACGAGCTACATCTGGCGGGTGTATGAGCATGTTCAGGCGCTCTTTGTATTTGTCATCCGAGTCCTGCGTCGGTTCTGGTGATGGAGTGAGTTGAAACACCATAAATTCTATATTGTGTTAGTGAAAATTGAGTTTGCTCAGGATGTAAGGACTTGCCCCAAAATGCTGTGATAATATCGGCCAAATTATATATTATAAGTTGGAAGAGACAAGAAATAATGAAGAGCGGTAGAAATATGATACCGAGTAGTACGTGTATCAGAGTAGAAATGTAAGTTTTCTGGATTTCAAGCTGTTTGATGCTAGTAAGACTCGTCGGGCAGGAAGCTCAATACTGAAATAATGAATCCAGAATAAGAGAGTCCATGTCTCAATCCTTGGAGGCATTTTGCGCTGTTTGTTATGAGACTTTGCTGCAAGCTTGGCTGGGTCATGATTTTCGTCAGCTCCTTCATTGCCGGTCTCTTCATCGCCAGCTTCGTCATCGTCAGTTTCTTCAACGGCAGCTCCTTCAACGTCCCGAGAGGTGTTTCGCCGCATCTTCTTGTCGTAGACTATAAAACTTTGTGCCATTTTTGCTTGGGAATATCTGTGATACACAGAGAATAGGTCATCCACGATCTTAGCTAGTTGTTTAGCGTTGACTAAAGCGAGTACTGTGAGGAGGAGAGCGACAACAGCACAAATTGCCATGCTGCCAAGTACCTTTCCATCCGGAGCACCGCTCATGCTGAAAATACCTGTTGCAAATCCCAGAGGCAGGAAAACGACAGTAACATAAGTGAAGAACCGAATGTTTTCAGACCCTTGGAGGCTCAAGTCATTGCGAATCTGAAGTAGATTTGGTATGTCAGTGGTTGTTCTCAAAAAGCTTTTGTAATTAAAGATGACATGTGACAAACGCAAGATTCAGGGGGAGTAAAAAACTGCTCTTACTTGGTCCTGGCTATTTTCGATAGTTTCCCTTAGAGCTTTGATATTCCGATATGCAACACGTAGGTCCATAACTCGCCTTTTTGTAGAGCCTTTGAATTTGTTGATAATCCCGCGGTATTTCATCTCGTCGTTCCGCGTCCAGCGAGGTTCTTCCCCTTTTCGGTCATCCTCCCGCTTCTCCCATTTCCCGATAACTCCGATTGCAGATTCGAGCTCCTCCTCAACAACATGTAAAATGTGTTGATATCTGTTCCACAAGACACTCCAAGTAAAATAATCCTCACTACTTAAAATGGAAGATGATAAAACGCCTTGTTTCATTCCCAACTCCTCTCTAATTGAGTAAGCTATTTCTTGGGTGCATCGGACAATTTGTTGTATCATCCGATCAAAGAATTGCAACTCAAGTACTTTTCTTTGTCTGTAGGCTTTATAATTTGATTTTATGAATAAAGGTCGGTGGCCTTTGCCTGGAAAATAGTCATAGCTGTTTTCTCTGTACAGACCTGGAACGTTCTCTAAAAAATAAGCAGTCCAATATCGATCAAAAATATCGCCATCAAAGCGGAAGCCCATGGAACCAAGAGTGATCTTCTTTTTTTGACTACTACCTGGGAAATCCTCCGCAGATGAAGTAGCAATTCCTTCGGAATGATGAGAATCTGAATCGATGAGTGAATAGAAACTCAGATGGAACTCAGTCTCCCATGAATTTTCTACAAGAGATGTATCTTCAAAGAAGTAACTTTCATTTTTCACATGTCGATCAAAAAAAGAGGAGATCGATATCTGATGGATTTCAGGAGTGGCTAAGTAGCACGAAGCAGCTTGAAGCTCACCAACCAGAGGCATCCAGATCAAGCGCTTCTTGGCTAGCTCTGGAGTACGAGACCTCCCGAGGATATCCCAGAATCCATCGTGACGGTAATATGGTAAATTTACGTCATCTCGCCCATCCCCTCTCCCGAGATGTTTATTTTTCTGTGTATCAATAACAAAACAGGAATTACATCTTTCCAATAAACCAGGAAGATTTCCCTCCCAATTGCCTAGTTCCTTTCTGACGATACCATTGCCAATTTCTGAATAATTCACTCCCGCTTTTGCGGCCTTTCCTGCTTCTTCTAAATCGATTTTGGTCTTTCTCGAAAATATGGAGGGATAATTGTATAGCCATTCATCATCACGGTCTACAATATTTGTTATATCAATCAAGTCATTGAAAGGGGTAGTTTTCTTCATGGTAGGATTTGCCCGAGCTCTCATAGCATCCACGACTTTTGCCGGCTGGTTTTGTTCATTTGCCGGTATCGAGACCAGAGTTGTGTCGAAGATGCTCTCACGTCGCTGAGGCTTTGTATGTTTAGGATTATCAAGATCGGTCATTAATTGTGCAGTAGCTGAGGGGCCCGAAGTTGTTGATTCCGAAATCTGCGTCTTATATAGACTGTGAATTCGGGAAGCGTATTGAAGAAGAATATAGGGTATCTCAAAACTAGCGTGATAATAGGAGTCTGCGTATTCTTCGTCTTCGAATAAAGCCTGCTCCTTCGTGTCCTGATCTAGCTGCCCCGGAACAAACCCGTTGGAACTAAAGCTTCCAAAAAGGACATCGATAGATGATTGTACTAATTCAAACGACGACTTTGCATTGATTTTGTACCCACCAGTACCCATGATTATGGCTAAAGCATAGCGAAGTGTATTGTCCCAGCCAGATTCTTCATTATCTACATGGTGTGGTTGCGAGTCAATTGTGTTTTTCAACAGCTCGATAAATTGAGTCCCTCTCCATTCTACTTGCTCGGCATTATAGAATAGAGCGCTATCTCGGGCATGAAACAAGAACCTGGATTCCCGTACGGATCTTGTGACAGCTAGCATTCTCTTTTTAGATTGGTAAATCGGATTTTGGATGGTAAATCGTTGTACAACTTCCCGCTGTATGTTGGCGAAAGAATACTCCTTTGCCAAAACTGACTTAGTCGGCCTCGTTGAGGCTCTATTTGCTTGTTCCGGGATATCTCCCTCTAATTGTTTGGGGGAGATCATGGATTCAGCTATCTTAAGAGCCCTAATAGCCCAGACATGATCATCTAGGCGGAAGACACCGAACTTCCCACGTCGAGACCGAGGCCACACAAACTTGCCTCTCTCATCGAGTTCATCTAGATGCGTTATCCAATGGCTATAAACCGGCCTGACGAATTCGCGAGCTAGCTGCCACTCGTTTTTGCCAGAGTCTTTATAATAATGTTCAGCAAATTCCCCTGCCTTCATGATTTGGAATGCTGTATCTGTAAGAATGTTCCGTGGCCACTCATTAGCGCGTCCCGGTACTCCGTTTGCCAATATTCTTTTCCCATTAGCCATGTAGCCAAAATTAAAGAGATAATCTTCTGACAGCTCTGCATAATTTAACCATATCAAATGTCCTTTACATACTTTTTTGATTCTATCTCGAAGTGATAAAACGTATGTATCATTGGGCAATTCGATTGATCGTAGATGGGAATCTACTTGGAGAAGGAACAGAAACGCAAAGCTAAAAGTTCAACCATTAATCTATAGAAACCGAGTAAATTCATTACAAAAATAAAACTCACAGACTAGCTGAAGTACAGATCCGATGAGCTGATACATCCCCACACGTCAAGGCTACAGCAGACGTATTATTGATACCTTGGCACGAGGTAGTGGAAATCGCGCAAACAGTGAGAAGGTGTTCCAGATGCCTTTGGAAGATGAAGTCAAGGTTACTCTTGATCTTATTCCACGCCGTAGTTTTACCAGCAGAGATATTGGGTATGGAATCTCCAAGGCTAAAAAGTGGTATCGGACGATATTGCGTCGATTTGAACTCCTTTAACAACAGATTATCGACATTCGCTTTATCCGCCTCCACCAAAAACTGTTTCCAATCATTTGAAACCTCCAACGTTGAATATAACAACTTATATGCAACAACAACTTCTTTAGTTTGTTCAATTTCGACGGTTAAATTCCATTCCTCGTTGGAGTGGAATTTCATGGCAACACCGTCAATGAAAACAGACACGATCACTCCGATAGAATTGTCCATTGGCCTAGTTTCTCCAGTGTTAGTTGAGTCATCTTCTGATGATCCTTGCAAGTATATCCAGCTATAACTTTGCGGTTCCAAGAAGTGGTGGTCGTTATTTGTACCCGAAAAAGAGTTGAAGTGGTCCGAGGTCTGATCCTGAACATCCCGAATGAACATATCTTTCGAAAACAAAATTTTCGTTGAGATTTCTTCGGTGTCGCGGTTAGTGAAGCGCCACTGCTGTAAAACGACTCCATCATGCACCATCCATTGATTGACGAGTTTGGCCTTTTCGCTCTCGTATTCATACCGCGGCCACCTACAGTGTACGTATTTCCGGACTAAATCATCTTCTAGAATCAGATTTGGGAAATATACACCGTACGTCATACCATCTCGATTGCGGGCTCGGGACATATCATTCAGTTGATCCGCTCTGCTCCAAACGAACCAGGGCTCATAGATAGATGTATGGTCTACCGAAAACATGCCAGACTTCCCCGGGCCAAGATAAGTACTGAAACGCATGAGTTGTCCAAACGCATTCACAGTTGCTGTTGTCCCTCCACCCCCAAATGATGAGTAGCACTCATGGTTCGGATGTGACTCCCACATACTGCATTGTTCGTCCCCTGCTTCGTAGATTGAGGGATCATGATTACCCTCAACTGGAGTGCCTTAACTCGATGTTTAGAATAGATGAGATAAATGGGATGATAACTCACGATGAGTGTATTTCCTGAATTCAGCATCTTCTGGGTCTGGCAGCTCCGTAATCCAAAATTTCTTAGGCCTAACTCTCTCGTCATCAGATTTCTTGTCGTCACTTTCCTGGGTATCGTTTTTCTTTTCGCGGCCCTCCTCATCGTCATTCTCATCCTCTTCTGTGCCTTTTTCTTGCGACTTTACAACCTCTTCATGTTCTTCTCCACCTTCCGGTGGCAATTCTTGTGCTTCGTCCTCGCGATCCATCATAAACCAAAGCTGAAGTTTTCCGATATCAAAACACGAAGACGAAAGAGAGAATGTAGCAAAGAAAGAAGCCGCAAAATTAAGTTAGCGGCTTTCCCTCGCCCCATCCCGCCGAGCTGAAAATCTATTATTACCGGCATAAGAATAGTTGGCGAGGCTCGCGAGGGTGATTAAAATGCCACGCAGCATGGAGAGATAACAGGGTATGATTACCACGCTGACGTAACCCGGAAATCAATTGGTTCTCAGTATGAAGATGAATTGCTGAAGTAGTCAGGTCCAATATATGCATGCACGGTGCAACACGTACCTTCATCCGATTCAAGTAAGAGGTGCGAGGACATTCCATTAATGGTTGTATGCAGCGTTGCAATCAAAAAATGGAACAGCATTATTTGCTTGCTGTGGTTATCAATGTGTGCCGCATACCAAGTTTTCACACATCCTTGGTGTAAACGGGAAAAATGGGACATAAATAGGGTTGGGCAGAGTATATATTTCGGCTAAGGATTACATATTTTTGTATTATAACGTTTTTTGAGCGATATAAAATATTACGCCAAGATTATATGTGTGTTTTTTTAGTCAATTAAATCCTTAGAATGAACAAAAGTAAGGTGAATTTGAAGGTATTCTTTGATAAGTTATCAAAAAAGCTATTATGGATTTTAAAAGATATTTATATCATATAATTCGTATCATGTGATATTAGAATCATATGATTTCAGAAAAAAATCTTATTTTTAAGGATTTTAGCTGAATTTTTCTTTCAAATTTATCATATAGGAAAAATCGATATATATTTTGCTTAACTAATATTATATATCATATTTTGTTGACCAATATAGCCAAATATTATAATATATATGCCCAACCCTAGACATAAACACCAAAATCAAAGGATCTTCCACCGCACCTCTACCTGAATCTTACATTTCGAGAGCGATTCGTTTAAAAGATACAACAAGATTCATCATTTCTATCAATCACTACCTAGGTGATTTCTAGATCTTTGTATTCAAGTTTCAAAGAAAAACGTTGAATTATTGATTATTAATCCAAGTTTGAATAACGTTAAGCAATCCGATTTTAATGTTCCGTTTATTTCGTGCACATTGAGATACTTAAGCCTGCTCTCAACATCTCAATCAAATCACCTCAATCAGACCCCAACTTCCGAAAGAATAATACATTTTGGTCTGCGATTTTAGTCGCCCATCACGACAATCTATCCTGAAAATACTCTACAGCCACACTAGCGGCCTGCCTGAGCCAAGTTCCTACGATATAAGATGGTAGCAAATTTAAAGAATGAAAGTAACCAGTTTATGATTCGATGCACATCTTACTCTACATTCATATCTCTCACCATCACACTATCCCTCACTTGCGGATCTTTTTAAGACTTTAATTATCTATCATACAGCATATAAAACACACCCTACCCAAGCTACCCGGTTTTTACTACCTAAAAAATAGAAGTGAGAGAGACTACTGATACCTTAGTAAGTCCAATGCCTCAATCCCCTTGTAGAATCCATGCCAGCTTTCGCAAATGAATCCATGACAGCCACGTGGTTGAAGAATTTCAAGCTCTTTGAGATTTACCAAAGGAACGGAAAAATAAAAAACTGAAAAGAGAATGTCGTTACGAAACCTATTCCCAAACTCCTCCCATATCCAGCCCCATCTTGAAAAAACAAATGCCTTCTGAACTTAATCAGCCATATCTACTTCGTTATCCACGGCTGCTGTGGCAGTCGTCGAAGTAGGTGCTGCTGATGTAGCTCCAGAAACGACACTGCCACTGCCAGCAGCCTGTGTTGAGGGAAGAACACCCTCATTGACCCATTTTCTAAATTCTTGATTGATCCTACTAACTTCTTCGTGGCTCTTTTCCTTCATCCATCGATTATTCATTCCAAATTTCTCATGAAATCTTTGATTTCTCGATTCCTCAACCTTCTTCAATCTTTGTCTAGTCTCACCTTCTTCACCACCGCCTAGAGCTTTATCGGCATAAATGAAGTATTCCACGCCGGGTTCCTTGTAGATGATCTTGTAACTATTGACGCAGATTCTGAGTGTTAGATCCTCGCCCCAAACAAGAGGTTTACGTTGATTAGAACCATCTTCAGAATCGGTATCTCCTGATGGTAGATTGCGGGTAAGGAGACTCTTGCGAAGAAGTCTACGGGGCACGCCTTCGGTCGGTTCGATACGGACATAAGAAGATGTATAATACTGCCAACGCTCCTTTCGTTGCATGATATCAAGATCGAATGTGGTTTCGTCTCGATGGACCCACTGGGATGTCGCTTCATTCTTTTTAGGGTACTAATATCCTGTTAGTAGATACTCATAAAATGGAACCAAAAATTGCTTACCCATCTGATTAAGAATAATTCTGAATCTTTGATGTATTTATCGGCTTGTTTCCGTAAATTAATCTCAATATTATACGATGTTTCTTTCGACTCTCTGTTGCGTAAAAATTGTTCAATGAGATCCGGAGTCTTTTCCTTGGCATCGGGAGATGAGCAGGTGGAGCCAAGGCGACAAAGAGTCTTAAGAAGGTCGCTTATGGTGTATATCTTCCATCCCGTCTGCAAGTAGTAACGTCGGAGGTAGTCTTGGTATTTAGTGTCATCGTATTCGCCCTTGATAAATTTTTCGACAATGCTCAGGACTTTTGAGAAGCAAGACTCGCCATCTTCGATACTAGTAAAATCATCGGTCCTGTCGCTTAGCAACCCAATTTGTTTTGCAGGTTTGCCACTCTTTGCACGTTCCATTTCTGCTCTTGCAGAACTCTCTGCATCTTTAATGTCCTTGAGTCTTTGATAAAGAGTTTGGAAAACGCTGAAGAATACAAAAATGGTTTGGTTGCAGTAAAGATTGTACCAATCACGTTGAAATGGTTGATCCGCTTTCATTTCCAAGTCGTCAGATTCGAGAGGTTTTGTTCCTTGGACAGCAACTGCACCTGGCACAGCAGCCCAACGCTCGTTAGTGACTTCGGTGATAGCTCTATCATCAGCTGCTTCGTTGACTTCTTCATCCATGTTAGAATCAACATCCGGTGTAGATTCTTTACTGCCAGTAGCGCTGTCTTCCTTCTGTCCCCGCCCTCTTGTGCCATTGCGACCTTTATCAAGTACTCCTCGTCGTAGGTCTGCTTTCTTTCCACTTACTGGTCGCCTGCCACGGCCGTTAGTAAGCTCAGCCGGGGCAATATCTTCGTAATCATCATCAGGAGTTCCACGATCAATGTCAGCAGTGTGAAGTGCAACAAGATCCTCAGGTAAGTCAAAGAATGTAGATACAAACTTCTCAAAGAAGTCCGAAATGCGTCGACGCTCGGAACTACTGTGTTGGCTTGCATTGCAGGCATAGACGATCATGATATGTAAAAGCTGGCAAATGACCTCTTGATCAGCAAATTGGTACGAGTACTGATATTTTGGCGTGGGGCCTCTCGAGCTTCTAAGGCGTCGCTGTTCTTCGTGTTTGGTCTTGATAGAATCTACTAAATGCTTTGCAGCAAAATGTTTTTTGTCGGCTTGCTTGACGTGAATTCCCATGTGATCAAGACTTTTCAGGTACATAACACCACCTTGTGCACCCCAAACAGGATTCCATTCACGCTGATACTTATATTAGCGATGCTAAATTGCTGGGCTATAGGATACTTACTCTAGTAAAGGTCCATTCTTCATCCTTCTGCTTGAGTCGTGCTAAAATGACAGGTAACACAGCGCAAGGATCTTGAATTAGATCGGTAACAACTTGTGGACCTTTCTCTGCACCGTAAATCTTTTTCAATACACGCTTGTAAATAGCTTGGTTTGGACCAGCAGTGTTGGGCATGCGGAAGTTCTGTCTCTCAGCTGGATCCATGGCAACGATCTGCTGTGCGATTGGTTCAAGAAGTTGTATTACTTTGGCGTTACATTCAATGTTAAAATCGTAATCGTGACGTTCTTCTTCGATGCGGTGAAGACCTTCCTCAAAAATGTTCTTTCGATGAGCTACGAAGCCCGAATCTTCTGACGCCCACGTAGGATGTGAAGCCCAATCGTCGTTAAGAACGGCTTGGCACATCTCATCTCGACCACTACAAGGCTTCAATCGTTCCTGTCATTGGTATTAGCAAAGGACTCTAGTCTGACGAACATATCCACTCTCTGGGAAATGATGAATGAATATTTCGAAGCCAGAAGTATAGAGGGAGAGAGAAACTTGCTCTTTTCGGTAACAAGCGATAACTTGGCCCCAAACCTCGACAATTACTCAATGCAACCCTTCCTGTCGGCGCCTTTGGGCGATTGTCGATGACCTCGTCGACTCCTTCATAATTAACAAAGGCTTTAAACCAATTCATCAGATCCGCACTTCCACCAATAAAATTGTGAACTTTGAATACGAGGACGTTTCGATCTATCAAGTCTTGTGAGAACAGGTTACAGAGCTTCAAAAACTCATTCATAGTGGACTTATTGCCAATATATTTCTTCACGCGATCGAAGAAAGCCAATTCTTCAGAACTCGCGGCAGACATCGATGCGGGAGGAAGTGGTTCGGGTACGATCGGTGTCAAGGTCGGAGATACCGCAGCTGCATCAGCAGCTTGTGGTTTACTGTTGTGATGGGTTTTCGATCGCTATCAAATCAAAGTATTAAGTAAATTTCTCAATAAATAATGGGTTTTTAACAAAATAGCTTGAAGGCTAAATTACCTTGTTGGGTTGTTGTTGGCCAGCGCCGCGAACAGAGCCTTCTCCTCCATTGCCCATTTGCGAATTGGTTCCTTGAGTGAGAGGCTTGCGCTTTTTTTCTGTTTTGCCATTAGTAGATACAGGGATGGGAAAGTTTCCCATAATTGGGAGTTTGGGATCTCCTGTAGGACCTCTATTTCCAAGTTGGGCACTCTGAGAAGAATCTGGCATTGCCGTTGCTTCCTCTGCCGCCTCCTTAGCAGCTTTTGCTTGTGCAGCTGATTCTGGAAGAAATTGTTTGAAATCTTCAAGAAGATCTGGCGCCGTACCAAACAAGGTAGTTACCTGACTGTAAACGTCCTGAATAGGTTTAGATTCGCGTTGGTACGTTTGGAGAATTTCGAGAAACTGTTTATAAATTTCAGGTTTGTCTTGGAAACGGTTCTAGAGTAAGTGATCAGTATATTTTCGGAGACGATTGGTAGAATGATTATTAATTCATACCTTGATTTTGTTAACATAGCTTATTGCATGATTAAACTCAACCGGGCCACGCTTTTCCATGCCCGCTTGCGCACTGGAACCGTTCAGATTACCAGAGCTACCGCCCGGCGTTGGGGTTTGCGTGTTTCTTGGTGGTTGACCTAAAGTTGCACTGACAGCGTTAGTCAATTGAGAAACACCTCGCTGTTGTTGTTGATGAGCTGCGGCCGCGGCTGCCGCTGCTGCTGCTTGCGCTTGCGTTTGTGCGTCGTATGGTCCAATTTGCGCTTGGTTGTGACCATAAGGAACCGTAGCATTCTGGTGAGGTGGGCTAAACACGGCTTCTGGACTTTCGATGCTATGCTGGGGTTGTTGCTGCCAATTTCCTGGGCGTTGAGGATTGTAAAAGCCGTTCGCGCCGCTGCCGTGGCTGACTACAGTTTCGCCAAGTACACGACCAGCTCCAGGAATCGATTGAACAGTTGTTCCCATTGGAGTCGTGACTCTAATCGTATTTGGATTGTTGTCGGCACCGCACTCAATTCTATATCCAGGTGGTAGAAATGTATTGAAGCCTTGAATTAAATTTGGATGACCTGCAAAGAGTTCGGAAACCCGATTGATAACACCGGGAGTATCGATTCTAAAAGTGAACTAAGAGTTAGAATATGGATAGGACATGCTGTCGCAACAAAACCTGATGTGCAAGGCTGATAAAGTAAATATATCTTACGCTTGACTTTTGAAGTCTTTCATGATATCAAGAAACCGATTATAAACGTCAGGTTGATCTGAAAACTGAACTTTGACTTGGTCGAGATAACTAAGAGCATCCTACAGGGAATTAGACTTGCATAATAGCTGGGGTATACCCAAACACTCATGGGCAACAAAGACAATTTTCGCTGGAAACTTACATTAAGAATTGGCTGTTGGCCAACTTGTGTCAGACCAGCTGGCCCAGGCATTTGATGACCAGGTGTAACAGGTGTGAATGGCATCAACCTAGCGGCTGCTACTTCTTGTTGAGTCGTCTCTCGTGGAACTAGTTGTGGCCTGCCAAAGCCAACATCTGGTACTCCAAGTGGCACATTTGACTGAGGGCCACCTGAACCACGGCTGAAGATAGGTTCGGAGCCAAATATGGATTGCTGGAGGGGTTGCTGCGCAGAGTTTTGAGCATGATGTTGCAAAGTGCGTGCTGCATCATTATGAAGCGGTCCTCCAAATGCGTTCACAGGTCCGCTTGGGGCTCCTAATGGGGTACCATGGGTAGCAAGAATCCCTCCTGGACTATGCATTGCTGTAGTTGTCCGGTTCGCAACAGGCTGATGCAAGGGAATGCTGCCGGTGTTGCTCTGATGAGGAGGTGCTGGTTGATATTGTTGTTCTCTGTGTTGCCGATCTCTTTCTTGCCTCTCAAGCTCACGCTCGCGCTGCGCCGTGATTTCTTCCTGCTTATGCTGTAAAGCACGTTGTCTGAGTTGTTCTTCCATATCTCGATCTCGATCGAAATTTGGAGGTCCGCTATGTGGTTGATTATTCATAACGTTTTGTTTCTAGTTGGCTGATTTGATTCTCGATTGATTCTCTCGATAAGCTAACTTTGGAAAGTATTAGATGGTAGCTCATTCATAAACGAGGAGTTTTGGAATTTCATATCACTAGCTCTAATTCTGATCATGAATGCGAAGTGAATATTGACTCAACGATGAATGAAGAGGTACTAACCAAGTAGCTTGCAAGTACGCGCAAGGCTTTATGCTCCGGCGCAATGGAGTAAAAACCACTAATGCCGTTCCATAGAAGTGAATCTAATTTCCAGTATGATTCAGAGATATATCTCTATTGCAATAACTAACTATTCCTCTAAATTCATCAATCAAAACGAATAGCCAGCGAGATGTCGACACTGAGTTATGAGAATTTCCAAATGATCGCAATGATGATTTCCCTTAGCGTGCCGGCGATTACCGCTAATGCTTCAAGGCTGAGTAAAACTAGGTAGGGAAGGCGAGGCTGTCAATTGTTAATCAGGCAGGCCCACTGATATTTGACATGTCATTTGTATTCACTGAAGCACATTCCATTTTCAATGTCATTGCAAGATCAAGCTATTATGGAGACACTGTTGATTGATTCGATATTTCAATGTTTTTTGATAATTTTCAGGGCGCGAATGATGTGATCATCGTTATGTAACGCACGTGGACATTTCGAAGACAAAATATTTATTATTATTAATATCATGATATGCGACGTCAAGGGCAAAACCCCCTATATATGTGCCCAGTCGAATTTACTAACACTTCAATTCCCAAGTCCAAGCAGTTTTTATGCATAATTTCTCACATTCTTCAATATCCAGACTTGCCCGTTGTGAACATCACCTGCCACGCTTGAGACCTCAATATTTCCAGGTTGCAACTACGAAAGAGGTCAGTAAGTACAGGCAACATATTTCATAATCAAACTCACTCGTTTCACTCCGTCCTTATTCTCCCACCAGACCTCATCTCCAACTAAAGTCTTAACTTTCTCCCCTTCCTTCCATGGACTCGCAGGAATAATGTGAGCTTCCACAAATCTCCGCAGATTCTTATGCGCCCTCTCTTCTCCATCTTCACCCTCATATGCATTGGCTCCAAGTTTGTCATAATCTTTTGGGTCTTCCCATGGTTTTCGAGGTAGGGCCATTATTGCAGAATTGACTGGGGCAAGAATGGTTGTATTTTGGCCACCATCAGCAAATCGCTCACTTATAGGCGCTATATCTCTTGTAAATCCAGCAAATATATTGATGCTTCGATCTCTGCCTAGAACATCTGATAAAATGATTGTATCACCTCCACCGATGGGATCAGAAGACGGTTCTGATTTAGGAGGCATCGCGGGACCAAGATTGCTGTCTGACAGAGGTTCTTGAATATCTTTACCTGAGATCGTAGCAGCAAAGAATATTGTCAGAAGAAATGATATTGAGGACGTGTATTTCATCCTTATTATTGTTATTGTTATTTATGGATTTCGTTATTTGGCCCAAATCTTGATATCTTGATAGAAATGCGGGATGACGAATTAACATTGATCGTCTCCGCCCACTTCATCAGCCCACATCAGCTAGCAGAGTAAACACGTGATCAGGTACCTTTCTTCGACTACAACCTATATCACACAGCAGCAGATGGATATATAGCTACTCTCATCAATTTGTATTATCGGAGATCACAAAAGCCAGTAAAGCCTAAGTACTTTACGAAGTAGCTTTGAAAGTAAGGCCCTAGTTCTCTGAAACCTCAAGATGCAAGAATGTCCAGACCACACCGATTTTCTACAAAATAGCCTAATTCGCCTAGACAGATTTGAATGGAATAGGTATCTGAAGTATATGGAGCCATCGAGACGATCTTATAGAAGTTACGATTAGCTTAGTTTATGGTTAACAGCAAGTACACATATCTAGGTAGGTACATCAATTGAGTTGGAACTGTCAAGTAAATTAAATAACAACCTGCACCTCTTTAACTGTACCCCTTTAATAGTGAATGCATTTACTCGGCTCAGTCAACTACTCGGGTATCCTCAAACCTAGCACCATCCAACTTCTTTCACATGTAATTGATCTTTCAATCAAATTCTGTCGATGTTCCTGCTGAAAGGAATAAAATGACCTGAGATCAAATCATCTGATGCATTGAAAACCTGGAGTAACCTTAACATTGATTTTGTGGGGCTTAGCTCCTACCGGCTTTCACATGCTCGATACCCGCCTCTTCTCTTTGTATTTTTGTAATCTGACTCGTGATATTGTTACAGGCCGATTTCAAACAATGTCTAAGTATCCGAGTGTCACCAACCTTATGAGAACGAATATGTCTGTTCAAACTTCCTAAAATCATGTTGCTGTTTTCATTTTTGACTGCGGACTTCACATTAGACAACTTTCAGCTCAAACTATATTGAACGCCATTGAATTATTGTATCAACATCGTTTCCGGAAATTTTGACCGTTCAAACCCCATAAATTTTCCCCAGTTCCGTATGCTGACATAAACATTCAAGAGAATCTGAGCGAATCAGGAACTTACTTTTCTTGCTTAGCACCTTAGCTCCAAGCTAAAACTTGGACCCGTAATGCCTCGGCACCCATTCCAGCGGAGAGACGAGAGCGCTATTACATTTAACACAAAACCCCCAACAACCCATTCTCTAAGATTCTTTCTATTATTTATCCTCTAAACTCTCTTTCTCAAGACATTTATTACCCTCTCATCATCTTCTCTACATACGATTCTAATTAAAATGGCACCTAGAGTAATTGTCGTTGGCGGTGGTCGTACGTTTGATTACCTTTGTCCTTTGAAAGTGTACTGAAGCTAATATTGACTGTAGTTTCTGGCTTGAGTGCTGCCCATACTATTTACCTGGCTGGTGGCAACGTCGTTGTTCTAGATAAACAAGGTAAGTTGAACTCGCGATAGTGTTTCGTACACGGCACGTCACTTTCGACCAAAGATCGGTCTGGAGTGCTGAGACACGCTTTGCGCCACTCTTTCTCGCGTTGATCATCAAACACATGCTAACTGCTACATGAAGCTTTCTTTGGTGGAAACTCGACAAGTAAGTAAAACAATTCTTGATTTGCAAATAATTTGCTAATGTATAAACAGAGGCTACCTCCGGTATCAATGGAGCACTTACTCGAACTCAAGTCGACCAAAAGATTCAAGACAGTGTAAAGCAATTCTACGATGACACACTGAAATCGGCAAGAGATAAGGCAAGGCCGGACTTGATCAAGGTCTTGACATACAAGTCTGCTGCCGCCGTTGAATGGCTTCAAGATGTATTCGGATTAGATTTAACTCTCGTATCACGACTAGGGTAAGCAAAGACTTGCACATCAACCGTTCAAACATTTACTAACTGACTCAGTGGTCACTCACATCCAAGAACTCACCGTGGACACGATGCGAAATTCCCTGGTATGGCCATCACGTATGCTTTAATGCAAAGGCTAGAGGAACTCGCTGAAGCAGAACCCGAACGTGTACAAATCATCAAAAAGGCACGAGTTACAGGATTGAAGAAGGAAGGAAACAAGATTACCGGTGTCAACTATGAATTCGGTGGAGAACCTTCATTTGTTGAAGGACCAGTCGTTTTGGCCACTGGTGGATACGCAGCAGATTTCACAGAAACATCTCTACTAAAGAAGCACAGACCTGATACATATGACTTGGCATCTACCAACGGTGTACACGCTACTGGTGATGGTCAAAAGATGGTCATGGCTATTGGTGGTAATGGAATCGATATGGACAAAGTTCAGGTACATCCAACTGGTCTTGTTGACCCTAAGGATCCTGGATCTAAGTGGAAGTTCTTGGCCGCTGAGGCTCTTCGTGGAGAGGGAGGTCTTTTATTGAATGGTGATGGTGATCGTTTCTGTGACGAACTTGGTCACAGAGATTACGTCTCCGGTGAGATGTGGAAAGAAAAGGACAAGGGAAAATTCCCAGTTCGTCTCATTCTCAACTCCAAGGCATCAAATGTTCTTGACTTCCACACACGTCATTACTCTGGTCGTGGTCTCATGAAGAAGATGACTGGTAAGGAATTGGCAAAGGAGATTGGTTGTACACCAGATCATCTTCAAGGAACCTTTAAAAAATACAACAAAATTGCCGAAGGCAAAGAGAAGGATCCATATGGCAAGAAGTTTTTCCACAATGGACCAGTTGATATTGATGATGACTTCCACGTTGCTGTTATGGAGCCAGTTCTTCATTTCACCATGGGTGGTATCGAGATTAACGCAGATGCACAAATTCTTAACCAAGAAGGCAAACCATTTGAAGGTCTTTATGCCTGTGGTGAATTGGCAGGAGGTGTTCATGGTGCCAATCGTCTTGGTGGATCATCTTTACTTGGTTGCGTTGTCTACGGACGTGTGGCAGGTGATTCTGCTAGCAATTACCTTTTCCAAAATGCTCTCAAGGGTAATCTTGGTCCTGCATCACGTCTTGGTCAAATTTCTCTTCACATTGATCCATCGCAACCTGGCAAGATCTCCGTTGAATGGGATAGCCAATCTTCTGGTAGTGGCGACAAAGTAGCTCAACAATCCCAAACATCAGCTGGTCCAGTCATGAAAAATGGTGCAGACTCATCTGATCCAGGGAAAGTTAGCAAGCCAACTAAACCATCCGAATTCAAAATTCCAGAAAAGGAATTCACAATGGAAGAAGTAGCTAAACATAACAAGAAAGAAGATTTATGGGTTGTGGTTAAGGGTGTCGTTATGGATGTATCGGATTGGTTAGATGAACATCCAGGTGGACCACAAGCTCTTATGAACTTCATGGGTAGAGATGCTACTGAGGAATTTGAGATGCTTCATGATGATGAAGTCATTCCTAAGTATGCTGCCAGTCAGGTTATTGGAAGAGTTAAGGGTGTCACACCTACTTTGGAACTATGAGTTCCATTGATAAGACTTGAGACTTGAGAAAATGATTTGTTATGGGATGTATTACGGTGAATGGAGATATGGGTTTTCGGCTTAGGTATTGGCTTGATGATGGGATGGATCACTATTCTCGTTCAAGAAATTGTATTTTATTGATATAAGACAAGATGAGATGAGATGATATTTCTAATTTAACTGGATAGTTTATATTTCTGTTGAGTATTTGTATATTGTAATCCTGTGATTGGTTTCTTTTGAATCAACCTGTGATCTCAATACTCAATCCACTCTTGATTGACTAACGTGGTTTATCATCATGTGGGCCATATCATCATGTGGGCCACTTTCACCTCAATTATCATCTCTTTACTTTAATATACAATTTATCAACAATCTATTATAAAAACAATTAATAAAGAAATACAAATTATTCTAACTATTGAAGCTATTCAAAAAAACAAAAAATTAAGTATTCGGAAAGCTGCTAAACTGTATAATATCCCGCGTACAACAATTCAGTATAGAATGGACAGTTTTACCCCTTATACAGAATATCGATATAAAACTTATAAGATTACAGAATTGGAAAAGGAAGTAATTATTCAATATATAATTAATATAAATAATAAAGGGTTTCCGCCTAAACTCAAAGGTGTGAAAGATATAACGAATTATATTCTTAAATCAAAAAGTACAAAGAAAATTGGAAAGCTTTGGGTTCATCGATTTGTAAAGCGTTATATAAAATTAAAGATATATTTTAATTGTATTTATAACTTTCAAAAAGCTTTTTGTAAAAATCCCAAACTTATTGAAGACTAGTTTTATCTAATTTCGAGTATACAAGCAAAATATAATATTCTCGATTACAATTTCTACAATTTCAATGAAATCAGTTTTATGATGGGTATAATATACTCTGGAATAATTATAATTAATACTAAACAAAATAGCAAAAGCAAGATAATATAATTAGGCAATAAAAAATGGATTACAGTGATTATATATGGTAATGGAGAAAGTGAAACTATACCCCTATTTCTAATAATTCAAGAACAGGTTTATCTTTCCAATTAGTATACTGAAACCGATTTCCCTGTGGATTAGGTTATTAAACCTACTTTCAATAAATAAACAAACAATGAGACAGGTTTAGAATAATTAAAATACTTCAATAAGTATACTCTGAATCGAAGAAAGAGTAAATATCGAATATTAATGCTAAATGAATATGAAAGCTATAAATCAATACATTTTCAATCATATTACAAAGCAAATAATATAATATATCTAAAGTTACTATTACATTCAAGTTATTTAACTCAATCACTTAACGTTAGTTGTTTTAATAGTCTGAAATATTCATATAGTACTCAAATTAATGGATTTATTAAGGCATATATTAACCATATTTCGAAGATTGAATTCTTAATAGCTTTCAAAACTGTATATCAAGAATCAATTACAATTCAGAATATAAAAGTAGACTTTCAAAAAACAGATTTAATATTATTTGATTCTGAAACTATATTCTCGAAATTGAATATTCGAATTTGTATACTTACTCCTCCTTTTTTCGATCCAGATTTATGGACCTCTCAAATCCCTCACAATTCGACTAAAGCTCTTTTACAATCAACTTTAGTAAAATCTCGAATAGTTTATTATTAATCAAGCTTTCCTATACCTATATTTGAAATTGTATTAGCTTTAGCCAAAGGTACAAAGAGATTAGCTTATAAGAATATACTTTTAAGTATAAAGAACTATATACTTCGAAAGACAAATGAGGTATTAAACAAATATCGACATACTAAAAAGATTCAATTACATAATGGAGAAATATTTATTAAATAAAAAACTAAAGATATATTATTTTAATAAGAAATTGATATTCAGATTCAATGTAATAAACATCAAAAAGAAGGGAATTCTAATAGGGAAATATCTTTTAGTTGATATTATAATAAATATAAAAGATTAAATTATAATTCAAGAATTTATCAAATTAATATAATAGATTCTAGATTATTAGATTTTTAATAGTTTTAATTAATTGATTTGATAATTATAAAATAATATGGGTTTAAATACGATAATTGAGGTGAAAGTGGCCCACATGATGATATGGCCCACATGATGATAAACCACGTTATGTAAATAAATCAGTGACTAAATCAGTAGGTAATCCCCCCCCAATTAAAAATTCGCATTTATAACGAAAGCCCGAGATGGATCCACTTGAATATAGGTATGTAGGAACACATGCAAATCATGTGTTAATTACTAGCTAGGTAGGTAAGGTCTAAAGGACCGATTAGCTAGAGGTATGGGGTTGGAAGTGGGAAGTGGAAGTGGAAAGTGGGTTGGTGTATGGATTGTGGAGTTTGGGTTGTGAAGTGGCATGGAGAAATATGTACCCCGGATTATGTACCCCGCGATTTTGGGGATTGGGGGTTGGGGATTTGGAAAGGGGGTTTGGAGGGGAGATGGATGGGGGATGGAAGGGAGATGGAAGGGAGATGGAAGGGAGATGGAGAAAGGAGGTTTTGGAAGAGGGGCATATGGTGGGTTCTATGATTTGGTGGATACGGTGGGGGGTTTTGAGGTGGGAATGGGAATGGAGGGGGTGGGAAGGGATGGGAAGGTGAGAATTTGTAGGTGGGTTGGGATTGGATTGGGACAGGTATTGGTGTTTAGACGTGGGATGAATAGATGGTGATTAATGGTGATGGAATTATGAGTTATTTGGTGGAGGTTGGGGCTTGGAGTTGGGAATTTGGAGTTTGACGTGTACGGGCGATCTGCGAGATGGAGAGGAGAGAAATGTGAAGGGTGTTCTATGGATGGATGGATTGATGTGAGAGAGTGAGAGAGCCAGATAGGTAGGCCTGGTAATGTGGATATTTTGTATCCTGATATATTGCATCATATTCTGTTCCATTGTATCTGTCTACTAGCAATCAGGAATCAGGATTTAGAAGTGAGGTGAGGTTGTGATGGGACTTTGGATATTGGGTATGAGTGTTAGATATTGGGGTATGAGTATGGATACGGATCTGAGTTTAGATGTACTATTTGAAAGATATCTTGTGTGCACAATGGTTCTGCGCTGGACCTAGAAGACTAGATTACAGAAGATGGAAATTGTTACAAGCTGGTGATGCTTGGGAAGTGAAGAGTGGAAATTGGAGATTGGAAATTGGAAATTAGTAGGTGTGGAGAGATGATACGATGATATGATGATATGATGGATGAAGAGAGGAGATGATGTAAATTTTTCTTGCGTTGTTGTCCTAGGTATCTTATATGACGTTTAACTAACTACTAGGTGGCTCATAGCTCGTAGCTTGTGGTCTGTGACAGTGTGGTTTGAGTGCATATCCATTCCACTTCCTCTTGATATACATACATACCTACCTAATGTATGCCATATCATGCATAATGCATGAAAGAAAAAAGAAAGAGAATATTATTGGGATATATGACGGTATATGAGAATTAGAATTGGAATTGGAAGTAGTGTTGGTATTGATGTTGGTGGTCTTGGTATTGGGAGGGGTAATGAGATCCAGAGGGATGGGATTCGGGAAGGAGTGTAATTGGAGAGTTGGAGTGGATGAGGTAATGGGGATGGGGATGGAGATGGAGATATGGAAATTGTGTTTTGGTTTTGGTTTTCTTTCCTGTGAGATTGATGTGATGGGGTTGATGGAGGAGTTGGGGATGGGGATGCTTGTAATAGGTGGTTTGAATATATGTATTAGGTATACATGTATATCATCTATAGAATCTTAGAATGTCAAAAGATTCCAAGGGAGGAGATGGAAATGCCAAGCTCAGTTTCATATTGCCCCGAGTCGGTAGTTGAGAACCCGTTGATATGGATGCTTCGGTTTTAGAGTCTATGCAGCAACCAGTAAAGTGAAGTGAAAAGATATAAAAAGATATAATATAAGGTTAAGTATCAAGCAAGCCCATCTGCACCGGTAAATACCCAGGAATATCCTACAATGCAACAATGTACACTTTGTTTTATGTCATTCTAAGGAAAAGTAGACATCAATCACAATACAACAGCTGATAAAAACATCCCATCTATCCATATCCCAAGCAAACATTCAAAAGAGGAAACTCCTCATCCCCATCCCAATCCCAATCCCAATCCCAATCCCAATCAAATCCCCACCAAACTTGTTTCCATAACTCAAGTTACACTACAGTTTTCGGAGGTGCATGCATGCATGTGTACTATGTATGGTAGGTATGCATCTATCCATTCATACATCATCGTATTGAGACCTGTATTCACGCCAAGTGTGAAAAGTAGGAAAGCAATAGGATGGAGTGGATGTTTTTGTCTGGGTATATATCTATCTCCTGTCTATCTTGGGATTGGATTTTGTGTACAACGTATCTAGGAGGCGGAGGAGGAGTGGAAAGCCGTCTTACTACATACATATGTTTATATATATATATATATATATATATATATTTATATATGTGTGGTCTTGGTGTTTTGAGGTATGGGAGTTGGGCTGAGCTGATGGGTTTGTGTTCGATGGGATGGGTATATATGTGTGTGTGTGTTACCTGGATGAGAGATTTGGGAGGGAGAGGAGGGGGTTTAGTTTTTGTGTATTTTCTCCTCTTGAGAAATTGAGATGAGGTGCTGGAATAATATGATGATATGATGGATGGTTCGTTAAAATAGTGAGGTGAGGAGAGGTAAAGGATTGATGGGAATTGAGATATACTAGGTAGGTAGATGACTCTTGAGCCGCATGAAAAAGGTTATTCGATTACTAGGTCATCCATCATACAACCATGTAAAAAGTTCCAAATTAGATATTTTTAACTAGGTCTACCTATTCATCGAGAATCAGGAGTCAAGAGTCGAATATTGAAGATGAGATTGAGAGTAGTCTGTTTAGGAGTACGGTTATTATCATGATAGATACCTACCTATATGTATATATATATATATCTATTTCTTATATATCTAGATACAATTTCTTACTTCTCTTGTATGTAGAGTATAATTAGGTAAACTTGGAAATACCAATACTAGATATACCATAGTCACCGGATCCGAGAAACCAATGAGAGAAAATGAACATAAGAGTCGGTGACCGAGAAATGAAAGGAGAAGAGATGGATGTGATGGATGAGATGAGATGAGTTGCGCCATTCATAAAAGCCTAGAAATCAGCCCCGATGAAATGAGAATATTGGCGGAGTTGTGATAGATGTTGTGATTAGAATATGAGTGATTGATTGTATATTGAGTTTTCTTTTTTGGTAGAGAGGGAGAAGAGAGGAAATAGGTTATCAGATGTATGAGATGTATGTATTATATCTAAATAGTATATATAGTATGTAGACGAATTATAATTGTTTGATAACTCTTCATTTTCATGGACTGTATTGTGATGTATTGTATTGTATTGTATTGTATTGTATTGTATTGTATTGTATTGTATTGTATGCAGATAGAGTAGGGATGAATACAATATGAGGGGAAATGAAACACCAAGCTTTTTCACATCTAGCGAAAGCGAAAGAAGTGAATGCAGAATACCCAGTAGGTACCTAGTAGATATATCTAGGTACCTAGACGTAATAAGCCATGGACATCCAGTCATCACATCTAGACCAATCGTTAGCAATTCCTTATATTTTCTCTTGAATGTCACTACTAGGTATGTACTTGAGTGTATTGTGTGCTTCTAGGTAAGCTGGAGGTAAGGTGCACATATCATGGATCGTTTGGATATATCGAGGTACGTACTTATTAGTAACCCTTGCTATGCCGAGTCCCGAGTCCCGACCTTCCTTAAGAGTGGTATTGTATTATCTACGGATTCTTTCACCTTTTGATTGTTAAATACTAGGTAAATAATAGGTAAATAGATAATACAAATAATAAATGCTGTATTACCTTTCTAATTGTTTTAATGATAATACTCGATAATCAGTATACTTCACTTATCAACCCAGACTATCATGATCACTATCTAGGTGTCTATCAATGTCAGTGTCAGTGTCAGTATTCGCATCGGTATTAGTATTGGTATTAGTATTAGCATCAGTTTCATTCCTTCTTTTGATCATTTTTCCTTCTCTTCTCAAACCTTCACTCATAACACACTAGTAATATACTCTACCCCTTCGATCTTCACCCTTCACTCTTCTCAAGGCGACCCTTTTCTCCACACTCCAGCTTTTAACTTTTCATCTTTGACTTGTGGCTCTGATTTCAATTCTGATTTCAATTCCAATTTCACTTCCACTTCCCGAGGTCGATCTTGAATTCGACGCCACATTGATACATACATGTGTTATACCTAGGTAGTACTCAAAACTCAAATACCTACTAGGTAGTACTCACTCTTCGTGAAATGAACACACACTCCCTAGCACGTACCTAGATAACTTACGCAACAAATTCTAAATTCTTTTGAAGCCTGAATTGTGACAGGTGAAAAAGAGAGATGGAAAAAAGAAAAGAGAGTAACCCATTTCTTTCTAGGGTGGCACACACTTGGAAACTCTTTTGCACTGAGCATTAGTACCTAGGACCTACCTACTACACTCACTCTGTACATGCATCACCTACTAACTACTCACACTCACTCTGTACATGCATCACCTACTACCTACTCACACTCACTCTGCACATGCATCACCTACCACCACCCACCACCATCCACCTATCACACTTCACTCAGCTTTCCCATCTCTCGTGGAAAAAAAAGAGCTAAAAGCGCTATTTCTTTCCGTAAAAGGCTGGGCTGGGGTCACACTCATTTCTTCCCCCCTCCCCTCCCCCCGTTCACTTTCTCCCCAAATCAAATCAAATCAAATCATACCTAATCCCAGTCATCCCAGTCATCCCAGTCATCCCAGTCTTTCCAGTCATTCGATTCCTTCCATAACTTCCCCAAGAAAAAGACGATTCCCTTTTCCCCACACACACCCTAAATTCTAGGTCGAACATCCATCCATTTTCATTCATTGTCAGCAAGCAAAGCAGTCTTTCAAAGACGATCCGACCCATTCATTCTATTCACCTTGCCATACCATACCATACCATACCACCACCTCCTCCTCCCGCCCTCTATCTCGTGCGCGCGCTGCCTCTCAATTACTCTTCTCGATCCTTCAACCACGTGCTGCATTATACTGGACAAGGGAATGCTTCTCAGCCTTGCTTTTTGCAGGAGATCATTCGTCGTCCAATGGGCATGCCAATTTCTATCCACGAAAATCCGGTGATCATTAACGATCTCGACTCACATCAAACCCGTCCTCACATCCTCCAACGTTCATTAATTCACCACGCCAACCGGTCGACCAATTCTATTACACCATGGTAATCGCCATGACCTGGCACAAGCCCGATAACGTCGCCGGCTCATCGGCGCCGGCTATCATGATAGGTTTATTCGTCGCGACAGGAGGGCTCTTGTTTGGTTATGATACGGGGTGAGTAACTGGCACGGAAAACAATTCAAGACTCGATGAAAGCTGATAGATGGGATTAAAGTACAATATCGGGAGTGGTGGCAATGCGTGCCTTTCGCGAACAATTCTCAACGGGTTACGTTGATCCTTCCGACAATGAATTATCCATCACGCCGAGTCAATCCGCTCAAATCGTTGCAATCTTGAGTGCCGGGACATTCTTCGGAGCATTACTTGCTGCGCCCATGGGTGATAAAATTGGTCGACGGATATCTCTCATCATTTCTGTCGGTATATTTTGTATTGGGGTGGCACTTCAGACTGCTGCAATGCAGATTCCGATGCTTATTGCTGGAAGGTATATTGCATGGTTTCGAATATAGGATACAAACAAGACTGACCCTTCTATAGATTCTTTGCGGGTCTAGGCGTTGGAATTATCTCTGTTCTCGTTCCTCTGTATCAATCAGAGATGTCACCGAAATGGATTCGCGGAACTCTTGTATGCACATATCAACTCGCCATCACTTGTGGACTTCTTCTCGCCGCCGTCGTCAACATATTTACCCAAAGTATTGATGGGCCAAAAGCTTTTCGAATTCCTCTTGCAATACAATTCGTTTGGGCAGGCATTCTCTTCCTCGGCCTTGCCTTATTACCCGAAACACCTCGATATCTCATCAAACGTGGTCAACATCAGGCAGCTGCTTCGTCTTTGAGTCGCCTTCGTCGCCTTGACATAACGCATCCTGCTTTGATAGAAGAATTGGCGGAAATTGAAGCGAACCATGAATATGAGTTGAGTCTAGGTTCTTCATCATATAAAGATATTTTCCTAGGCTCGCCGCATCTAGGTCGTCGACTTCTAACCGGTTGCGTTCTACAAATGCTTCAGCAGTTGACTGGATGTGTAAGTACATTCCTTCCAATAGTGAATGAAATTACTAACAATCTGAATAGAACTTTATCTTCTACTAGTGAGTATATTTAACGTTACTCTTTGTAGTATCGCATGCGCTCTTTGAAATATGCAGTGACTGACTAGCTATTATAGTGGTACGACTTTCTTCAAGAATGTCGGAATTTCGTCACCTTACGTAATTCAACTTATTTCAAACATAGTCAATACTGTCTCAACCATTCCTGGAATGTTTCTAGTCGAATCACTAGGTCGTCGTCGTCTTCTTATGCTAGGTGCAGCAGGAATGGCAGTTTGTCATTTCTTGATTGCATCGGTTGGAACTGCAGCACACGAAGAAGCGAGAGCAGTGAATTTAGTAATTATTGTATTTGTTTGCCTATTCATCTTCTTTTTTGCTTCATCTTGGGGACCAGTCGTTTGGGTCGTCACATCAGAAATCTTCCCATTGAAGGTTCGTGCCAAGTCCATGTCGATATCCACCGCTTCGAATTGGCTTCTCAATTTCGCCATCGCTTATAGCGTTCCATATATGACCAGCAGCGGACCTGGCTATGCAAATCTTCAAGCAAAGATATTCTTTCTTTGGGCTTGCTTTTGTGTAATCGCGTTTGCATTCGTATGGGGTATGGTCTACGAAACAAGCAAAATCAGTCTTGAGCAGATTGATGAGTTATATGAACGAGTCGACCATGCCTGGCATAGTAATAACTTTGAACCTAGTTGGAGTTTTCAAGAAATGCGAGATGAAGGCGCATCTGCAAGTGGAATCCAACTACAACTACAACTTGCTGATCAAGAAGAACCGAGGAGACGGACAGGTACAAGTGCAAGTGCAACGGGAAGTGAAGGTACCATGTCTGAGGAAGATAAAATCGTCGCGGGATTAGGAGATGTGGATTTGAGTTATTAATGAATTTTCGAGAGCTATTCAAGGCTTTGGGTATTTTAAGTACAGTATTATATTATGTTTCAAGCGATGGAGTTTATTGCTGTTGGAGTTTTATGGAATGGAATGGATGGATGGTAGGATGGTTTGCCTATGGAATACGTATGAATTGCGTATGGTGTAGGGTGGGAAATGAAATATGGTTGGCCTTTGGGGTTGGGTTGGGAATTGTGATTGGGGATTTTTCTGGACGAACGGGTCTACAGTATCTACCGCAGGCGAAATTTGGGGAATGTTCAAGAATGGGGATGGGATGGGGTTTATACCAAATGCAATGCAAATGAGCATATGTTGCCCAATAGCGATGTAGGGCGATATATATGATATATCGGATAAGAACTAGCTGGCTAACTGAACCAGATCAGATATTATCTGAACTGGATCGATATGGGTTGGTCTAGCATGGGATGGGGGGTTCTTTGTGCGCATATATGAAAATGATTTGATACGTGGGGGTGTAGTATGAAATTATAATTCTTTTTTATATGAAAATCAAAATGATGATGTTTAATCGTTAGTGCTTGCTTATATGTGTCTAGGTATGTGTCGATTTGAGTGAGCAGTCAAGATGAGGGAAAAAGTCTTATATTAGGGGTTCTTGCTAAAAGAACGAATAATTAACGATCAATACCTAGATATACAAATTACCCATCGATCACATCTCCTTCTGCTTCTTCTTCTCCTCCTACATCCACTTTTCCCCTTTTTTCATTCTTTGAAGAGTCCACTTACGAATTCGGCAGTGGTTTAAATAAGTCTCGCGTCTTGCGAAGGGCTTCTAAAGGATTACGATGCGGTTTGGATTCAGAGGTCGGGGTGGACTGGGACTTGAGTTTGGGCTTGGATGTGGGATTGGGATTGGGATTGGGATTGGGAGGGGTGGAGGGGGAGGAGGAGGCACGGAATGGGGACGAGGAGATGGGTGTTCGTGGTGGGGATTGGTGAAGGTGGGAGGGGGAGGGGAAGGGAAGGGGA